>CADDXX010000917.1:2242-72912 GCA_902810485.1 Alauda arvensis | reverse complement strand
CAACACAGTCACAAGATCCTAAACTACAGAGCCCAGCAGTGGTCCTGTTGCTGTGTTCCCTGCTTGGGAAGGGAATGCTTAACTAACAGCACATAAATTGGCTTTTCCTATGAAATTCTGCCCTAATATTACTTTTCCCAAATGCACAACTGCACAGACAGGAGTCATGACGCATTTTGCATAAAATACAGAGTGCAAAAAACCAGAACAATTACCGTCTGAGGCCCGTTGTTCTCTGTGGAATTTGAAACCATCTTTATCAGCGAGTTCCAAGATGGGTCAGCAGCATGAGGCCCGTTAAAGATGGGGCCTCCAGTACCATCTGTGATGGGGGCTACAGGAGGAATTATGGCATTCCCATACACAGAAAAAGGCATTCCCTGAGGGGAAGGAAAAGCAACAGTCAGGATGCTTTCAGGAATGCTACTACTATGGCACAGAAGGACAAAAGGGGATTCATGCTGCATATTGGGGCCAAGGAGGTCATTACCCCAACTTTTGGGAAGTCCATGTATCCTGCAGGGACGGGCTGATGGAATGTACCGGAAGGCGTTACGATTCCCGTGCTGTCTCTCTCCATGGCTTGGTGCGAGAACACGCCCGGATCAGACATGGGCCTGTGGATCATGTGGCTCCCCATTCCACTGTGACACCAGTCCACTTTATCTGACAGCACAGAGACACAGCGTTATCCACAACATCTCCCACCACCYGCTTTCCAGCCTCCAAGTTTGCCTGCTGCAGCTCTCAGGCTTCCACCTGCACTAGAGCTCAGGAGCTCACGGCATGGAGAATACCAGGAATGGCACCTGCAGCCCCCAAGCCAAGAACTCCGAGTTGCTGCAGGAGTTTGGGACAGTTACCTGCAACCAGAGCGTTGCCCCTGCAACTTGCCTCCATTTCAACAGCAAAGCTGGAATTTGGGATAACTTTCCCTCTTCCAAAAACCTCAATTCCTTGTGCCTTTGGTGCTGTGGAAAGCRTATGTACACTATGAAGACTATTTGCTCTACTTCACCTACCATTCTTCCATTAATTATTTAATACTTCAAGGGACACAGAAGTATCTGTGCAAACCAAAACCAGAAAATGACCAGCTACAGATGTGCTCATGTCCTAATTCTGTGAATTCATCAGAGGCAGCTTCGTGTTGGTGGTACAGTTAAAATCCCAGACATCCAAAAACCAACCCTCAAAACAAAAGAAAATTTGGAGAAAGGGTAGAGAAAAATTTCTGAGGCACCCTAATATTCAAGTAGAGAAGAGCCAATCCCATTGTGAAATGTGAATCAAAATGCTGAAGTAGTTGACCAAAGCAGAAAGCAAGCAGCATCCCAAAAGCCAACACAGGCACAAAGGACAACTTCTACGGCCACACAATGCAAATAAATAGTGAATTTCCAAAGTTTTATCTGGGAAAAGACCGAAAGTGAAGACCAAGGGCTTGTATTTGGGGAAAAATTCCAGCACAGTCAATCCATTAGAACCTTCAGCTGTCTGGACTCAGTCAAGGAGCAGAACAGATTGCTCTGAGAGGTGGAGCAGTTCTAATCCTTGAAGGTTTTCCAGAGAAGACTGGATAAAGCCCTGAGCAATACAGGCAGAACACTCATAGCAAACCTCATTTTGTGCAGGAGGCTGACAGTGCATCCAGAGGTCCAACCCAACAAAATCTCAATATTCATACCCCCYATCCCAAGCAAAAAAACCTCAAGAAACTAAAAATCAACTCCTCATAAAAAACCCAATCAATATGAAAACAGTTCCTCAGTCTCCCAGAAATTGTATCCAAGCCTCCTGACAAGTTTGGTAAGAAAAGCTGTAACATCACTAACAGAAATTGTTAATAAATTCTGAAATACTAAATTCTATGTGACTCCAGGAGAGCTGAGAGCCTTGTGCTAGTACAAGGCAAATGGCTGAAAAGAACTAAGGAAACCCAAATATGGAATATTATCACTTTATAAAAGCACCATCCTCAGCACAAAAAGTTCTACCTTAGCTACAAATGAAATATCAACTTAGCTACAAATGAAATATCAACTCCTACTATATAACCTCTTTATCAACAAAAAACACCAGACAACTATCTTGTGACACCTTAAGTTCCCCTCATCCTAAATTCAATGATCCTCACTGTGTTTATCCCTGGAAACCCTGTTTTTATTTTTCCTGCTCTTACTTGGAGTACCAAATCTTCACAGCCAGGACGTTTCAGAATCCCTTAAGAGTTTCAGAAACCTTGTTAACAATTAAGTGGACAGGAAGGCTAAGATAATTCCTTGCTCCAAATCCTTAGGAAAGAACACTTCTGTGTTTTCAGGCACTCACTTCTGCATCCTCCTGTGCTGAAGACAAGTGTGGCAAACACAATGGTGTGATCAATTCAAGTGCATCTATGAACAACACATACCTTGACTGCCACCTATACCTTCGAAGGACCAGATCCCACTGTGTCCCACTGGGGCAGCCAAGTTGCTCCCAATTACAGAAGGAGTAGACGTTCCAGTTTGTCTAATGCGTGCAGACCGTTCAGTCCCAATAGGAACAGGAACTTTTCTGTCCTGAGAAACGTTACTGGGCTTTTCTGATCCCAAGGACACGGCTGAAGGGGTGGGAGAGGGTGCTCGTACTCCAGAGGACACAGACTGAGCAGGAGATTCTGCAAGGAGAGCAACAGGAGCACTTAGTGATGGCAGCAAGACCCCACAAACCTATCCTTCAGTGTTCCACAACTGACAACAGGGAGCTGGTTTATGCCAGATTCATCCACCTCAGGATAATTTTATTTCCAGATCACAGATATATTCACTACTGATTTAGTCCCTTACATAAAATGCTTATCACGCCTTGGCAGTCAGCCACTGGAGGACACACACCACAAAACCTTAACTAAGCATCAGCAACAGAGGATTTGAGGATTATATCCTAAACCAGGGCTGAAATAAGCCCACATAAACTTATGGTTTTGTTGGGTTTGTTTTTTCTTCTTCTTTTTGATTTGTTCCCTGAGGGTTTTTTTTTCCCTAAATAATTCAGCACTTAACAGCTTATTTGTTTTCTGTCCAAAAAACTCCTAACTGCAGGGGCCAAAGGTAGAGGAAGGTACCAGAACCTGCCCTTAGGATTTCCCCCTGGAATTCCTTCTGCAGTTCTGTAAGACAAATTTATTTACACAGCAGCTTCCTGCTGACCAGAACTCACCATTTGACGCTGATGAACACGGAGGCAATAAACTAAGAGGGGAAAAATGCTGTCTGTTAAAATTAGCAGCTGCAGGCGCTCCACCCAGAGGTGTCCCGGGCGCGTAGATCTGCCCTCCCGACAGGTTTGAGGCAAAGGTCCCCAGGTGTGTAGAAGAAGGTGTTACAGAAGCATAGGGAGAATCCATACTGACAATACCTACAAGAGAAAATGGTCACACAAGTGACTCCCAGAACTCCCTCAAGAGGTCACGGAAATAAAAAGGAAAAAGGGAAAACTTTTATCCGATCTATCTTTGGGGGCATGTGTTACAATTTTCCAAAGGAAACTGGAGTATTAAGCTTCAAACTCTGCAAGTCTATACAGTATGTGGCAGTTGTGCTGTATACCTAAATCAAGTATGATTCTTATTTCATTAACATCAAATGTCACCAATTAGCCAATATAGTCAAAATACAAGAATTACTGCTCCCTTCATGTCCTCTTCAACGGAGAAAGGGAGAAATAAAATTATAGGGATCTAAGACTTAGGCATTTGTATATCTCAGGGGCATACAGGGCCATAGTCAAAATGCTGACTAGTGTATCAAGATGAAAAAATTCAACACCATCATATTCACAAAATAGGAAAAAAAAGTGCTGTTGTATCTCTCAATCCATTAACACCTGAGAGGTCCTACAAAAACAGGCAGAGATGGTTCAAACCATGTATGTACTTTCTGGGAGCTACCTAACRGGTTCTGTGACAACCCCTTGGCWTCTGTTTTGGGCAGAAAGCTCAACATCTCACTAAAAAATTCAGACAGTCAAGGAAATCACWTTTTTTGGATCATTTTAATAATTAGGAGAACACAGCTCTTGTAAGTTACAAGTTCATATCAAAACCACTTTTTTTTTACCATCCTAACCCTTACAAGAAACTGTGTATTTTTCTGCAGCTTCAGGCCAAGGTATCACAAACTAGAACAGTTACTATCTGGTAGGGAAAGGARGTGTATATAAGACTGTTTTGTTATCTCAGCTATTGGAGAGGAACAAACTGGAATGGCAAAAACCCTATTTTATCAAGTCCATTAGCTGCCAAACAGTTACTAGATTTGACAGGGCACTTAAAATGAACTCATCTTGGCTTAAAAACTGTAAGAATAAACTGTATTATTATGGTATGGACACAAGCTAGAGACTTACCTGAGGGACTTGGAGCTGGCCTCTGCAATGGTGGCCTAAAACCTGGGGCTTTGGAAGTATCAGACTGATGTAACGGATCTGAATTTGGCAAAAATGAGGACTTTGCTGATAGCATGGATTCYGGTGTTGTTTGAGAGGAAACAACGGACCCACCCCAGAAGGCATGAGCAGATGTGGGGCTGTTCTCAAACAATGTACTAAAGGGCCCAAAAGGCAGAGTAGCACTGAAGTTGTTCCCCATGGGCTTGTTCGCCGGGTGGGCCGAATTCTGAGAAGCACTTTGTGTACTTAAGGTAGAAGGAAGCTGCACTGAAGAAGGAACGCTGTGGGGCCTTTTGATGTGGTTAACGTTGAGGACTGCGACAGAGGAGTTTTGCACAGGAGCTGGATTCTTGGGGACGCTGCCGGTTCCATGGACCGGTGGTCTGATGGCTGGGGTTTCCATCTTGGCTGTGGGCTGAGCAGACCCCATCGACGTCTGGGACACGGGGTAGGTCATCGGAGCGTTGCTCGCACCTACCGCCGGAGCAGATGAGCTCGTCACTGCTAAATTTGGAGGCACAACCACGCGAGGATCTGGTGCAGGAACCTGAGGTTGCTGAAGAGGGGGCCTGGCCTCTGGCAGAGGAGCTCCCGGGGGCTGCTGATGCACAGGATGCACAGAGGAGCTGCTGGTCCCAGGATTGGGCTGCCTGCTGCTGGTCGAGCCRCCTGCATCCACCGCGGGCGGGCTCCCTGCTTCCGGCTCAGACGGAGGTGCACCTTTATTGGGAGAGGCKGCGGCGCAGTCGGGAGGACTGCTCCTGGAGACGCCCGCCGGCTGCGCAGGAGGAGAGGGAGATGAGGGGGAAGATGCAGGGTAGTGTTCTTTGGCAGTAGGAGTTGGATACGTGGTGTTCGTGGGCGCCGTGCTCGTGTTGCTCGCCGTGGTCGTCACGGTGGTGGTGGTGGCGTTGGACGTCTTCACCACCGTGACAAATAGCTGCCTCCTGACCGAAGGGGAGCTCGGGTTGCCGCTCGCAGAAGATCCAGGCACGGTAGAAGCCACTGAAGTTGTCGTTGCCGTGGGACTCGTCGTCAAAGAACTTGCTGAATTCACCTGAGAACCACTGCTGTTCTGGCTGCTATGGCGAGGCACCATGTGAGGTTTCGGCGAGTTCGTCGCTCTCGCAGGGCTCAGCGGCCTGACGGGAAACGGACCCCATGTGGACTGAGCTGGTGGGAAGGTACCTCCGAAGTGCGTCATGGGCAGCCGAGGTGGACGGATCTGCTGGAAAGTCTGAGCAGCGAGGAGCGCGTGTGCAAACTGTGGAGGAGGATACGCCAACGGAAGAGAAACTTGGAAACCAGGCCGCACATTGTTCACGGGATTCTTAATGCTTTTGTGAGTGGATGCTGAGGAGATTGCAGGCACGGCGAGTGCCGAGGCGGTCTGAGATGTCGACGAAGCAGCTACTGTGGTCACTTTGATGCCCACGAGAGAACTGTTAGCAGCTGTAGTGGTGGCAGGTGTCGAGGACCCTATTTTGGAATTTACAGTTGAACTTTTCAAACGGTTCTTTGGAATAAGTTCATCGATTTCCTTATCTGGATCCTTAATCAGAGCATTGATCAGCTGTGTGGCCTGTCTGGTTGATTCTGTGCCACCCCTACAAAAAGGAAGGACAAGGGAAAATGCATCTAAAGCATTTACACACATTATATCCAAAGACCTCCCACACTTGATCCATCCTATCTTTTATTACCCTAACACAAACAGGAAAATAATTGTCTATCCAAAAACTGAGCTTGGCACAGCCCTGCTGCAGACAATAACTCAAGAAGTTCAAGTAGAATACTCCAAATCCCAAAAAAGTCACATGGATAAAATATTTGCTTCCCTAAATATTCCTTCATATTTCACCATGTATTAATAAGCCCAAACACAGAATCCCAACATTTATGTTTCACCTTATCTCACAAGCTGTCTTTTGTACCTGTTGGTGGTTGTACTCTGTTTCCCCATCCCATTCATCTACCCTGCTTTCAAGGGATCTTCCAAGGAATACCCAGATCAAGCCTTTAATTTTCCTATGCAGACAAACATTCCACGAGGAGAAAACAGCCACAGGACGGAGCCAATGCAGGATCCTGCTCACCTTATTGTGATTATTCGGTCTCCAGTTTTATCCTTCTGTTTGTCAATGTCTATATGTGCTCCTGTGCACTCACGGATCGCATTGATATTACATCCTCCTCTGCCAATAACTCTGGAAATCACAGTTGATGGGACAGAAACCTTCTTGGATCTATACAAAAAAGAAACAATATTAAGTAGGAAACACTTCCATGGCAAGAAGCTGAGGGCAGTCTGGTCAAAAGAACACTGTATTTTCTGATTCAACCTATGTAGCAGCTTCGTGAGATCTCAAACCCACTAAGAAGGCCACACAAAGGACAGCATCAAAAGGAATTAGAGGAATTATTTTGCTTACCTTCTCACAACTTCCTTCCAACCTTCTTCCCTTTTCTGACCACGTTTGGGACTAGCAATGGTTAGCTTTCCATTTGGAGAAGAAAGGGGAGAAGGAGCGGATTTTGTGCAAGTCGACAAGGAATTACTTGTCACTTCATTGATAACTTCAGACAACCTGCAAAAGGAATTGAATGCTGTCATTATGTGGGGGAGAAAAAAAGGATGACTTGCACTTTGCATACATGGTCACAGGAACTTACTTGATGGATGACTTGCCAGGGACTGCTTTCCTCTCATCCTTTGGACAAGTGACAAGCACCGACGGTTGCTTTTTGTTGCTCTGTGTGTTAGTGACAGCTGTGGAGGAATGATTGTCACTTTTGTGGCTGCTGTTGCTGCTCTCATCGCTACAGCTGGAGATCCTCATATTGTCACTGTCACCACTCTCACTAGTGCTGCTGCTCTTGGATTCCCCATTCACCTTCTCAGGTTGGCTATAGGAAATCGGAAGCTGATCATCAAATATAATCTGAACATTATCAGAGGTTACTTTGTTTTTCCTGTTTTTCCTCTTGGAGCTTGTTGTGGTGATGGTGTTATTCCTCTTCCCATGAGAGCCTGCTAAAGTTGTCCAGGTTGCAGATATACCTATGGTGGTGGTGGTGGTAGCACTGGGAGGCTCCATTGGGACCTCGGGATCATCTGATAAAAGAATAAAAAAAGGAGTAATTTAGCTGGTTTGAAGAAACCTGAGTATTTGGCTTTCCAAATCACACCTGTCCTATGAAACAACCTTAGGGCTAACTTTTTTACAAAGCTCCAAGAAACACACAAACCCCTTGACTATGAGACATCTGTAAACCTATTACAGCTGTCATACCAGCTCATACCAATTTTCATTCATTTCTTGGAATAATTTCAGTAATCACCTTCAGCTTTTAACTTTTCTTTCTCCTGAGCAGCTTGAAGTTCAAAATTCTCTTTATTTTTTGCTTCTATTTCTTCTAGTTTCCGCCTTTGTTCTTCTTTTTTCTTTCTCCTTTTCTCTTTTCTCTTCTCTCTTTTGGCAGCCAGAGCCAGTCTCCTGCTTTCTTCTCTTAGCTACAAGWCAAGCACACAGAACAGCATTACCAGATGTCCCATGCATTTCAAGAAATCCAAATGCTTGTTATTTCCTTAAACTTTTCTGTTTTATTTCGACTACAGTACTATAGTTCTGAGCAAATTAATTCATTTTTTTAATATTTAGGGCACAAAATATGGTTTAGACCTAAGATCCATATGAGTATGACTAGAAAATGCCCCAGTCATTTTTCCAACAATTCACATCCAGAAATCCTTCTTTTGGTGCAGTACTGGAAAATCCTTCATTTGGTACAGAGGAAATAGTTGTATTGGCATTTCTTGATCCAGTGTCTCTGAATAATAGCAAAGTTCAAAGATTACCTGAACAACAAGATGCTCAGCTCTAGACACTCCAATTATGGTGATCACACACGCTCCTATACCCCAATAACTACTTTTACCGACCTTATCATCTTGAAGCAATGTGAAACTGGAATTTTAAGAAATATTTCCAGCTGCAACTCTTTCCACTTGCCTTCTCCAAGTCCAGTTCTTCTAGCAGAATGCTTGCATTTTTGTTGGCTTCTGCAGCCTGTCTATCTTTGGCTTGAACAATTGACTCCATACACAGGTGGCACTTCTTCAGCATCTCCTGAAATGACAAAGTACATCGAGTACAAAGTGCCACGTGTTCTCATTTCCTGCTGCTCTTCCTCAAAAATTCCAATGGGACTCGTGCTCTGGCTGAGAGCTGGTGGCCAGTGAGCTAAAGAGAATTCATAACACTGTCTCTGAAGCTGAGACACAACACTGTTCCTTGTCAAGTATTTCCTTCCCTCTCATCTTACCTTATCAGTAATGGTTGCTATGTATCTCATGCACTCCGAGTCGGATGGGAACTGGTTTACCTCTTTCACCAGGTAACGCACCACTTTCACATGACCCTGCAAAACAAATTTCAAGGACAACACTTTCTATCAGACCAGCTGCCTCTGGCTTACTGAGAAACACTTCAGTCCCAGCACTCRTTGCCAAATATTTATTTGCAACTCCTCAACACATGAAGCTCTCAACACCTTTTTTTGAGATCTTTCTCACCTTCTGAACTAGCAAGGCATATTTCTGCACATTTCTGACACCAGAGAAGGCAAGCAATTACCTCTCATCAGGCTGCCCTTACTACAGAAGTACTTGCACAAACTTGTGCCTTTTTTTGGGGCAGTTTTCAGACACCCATCTCTAACAAGCTTCACAGATACAGGCTTCTACAGTCATCTGCAATGTTTCTGCGACACCTCAACTACACTCCCTTACTCAGAGAAATCATCTGTAGACTCAGTGCAGGCTAAACTGCACTTTTTTTTGACCAAAGTCCTCATCCTCTCTTGCACAGGGAACTAATCCTATTTCCCTCCAGTTCTATCACACAGAAACACACTGCAATTTCCACCCCTCACACACACCAGAGCCAGCCTCACTACATTGCCCGTAAAGCAAATTGCAATTAGAATTGAACACAGATACTACACAGGTGACACACATATCTGTTTCTGAAGATTCAATGCCAAGTATTCAAATTAACTGCTATTTTAATAAATATGTAGCTTCTGTCAGTATGTTCTACTTCTAACAGCTACATAAGAATGAGCAAGACAATCCTAGCTCAGACCCAAGCTGAACTTCACATTCTACCTTTCGGAAGGCTGCCATGAGAGGAGTTATTTTCCTGTTATCAGCTGCATCCACATCAGCTCCAGCCTGGACCAGCAGTTGGACAACATCAAGATGTCCCCCATTTGCTGCCAGCCACAGTGGAGTATTCCCCTTCTTGTTCCGCACATCAATGTGAGCTCCCCTACAAAACCAAACACATTCCATCAAAACCCTGCATTTAGGCAAAAGGAAGCACTCTGACTCCAAGAAGAACTTCATCTGAGTACTTGGGATGAATGAAATTATGTAGAAGTCAACAGACATACAGAAGCTTTCCCATTTCCTAACCCTTTACTGGATATTTGGAAATATTATTGTATATAAAGTCTAAATTGAAAATAAAGTCTAAATACAGCCATTTTTCTTCAAGCTGCTCACTTGCAAACTTCATACCTGCTAATGAGGAGCTCACAGAACTTGTAGTGYCCTTTGTCTGCTGCAATGGTTAAAGCTGTATCTCTGGATGAAGGTACTGGGGGAGCGTTGACATCTGCACCTTTGTCCAGCAGCACCCTGCCCACTTCCGCATATCCCCCAGAAGCTGCTTCCATTAATGGTGTGAGACCAGTCTGGGACAATCAAGCAAAAGAAAGAAGCCATAAGTGGGGGGGTGAGCAGCTCACCTGACTATTATATCCTTATTACTAAGGATAGTAATCCATTATGTTTGTAAGTTAAATAAATACCTAAGTATTTATTTAACTTACAATGTAAGGATAGTAATCCATTATGTTTGTAAGTTAAATAAATACCTAAGTATTAGGTATTTATTTAACTTACAAACATAATGGATTACTATCCTTACACCTGTAAGCACCTGAAGATGAATCAACACTTTTTTGAAGAAATACATTTTTTGATGAGCTTTGCAACCACCAAAATCTTAGTCCTTAAATGCAGCTATTTCTCCCTACACAATATCTGGTTCAGTTAACTGGATTAGAGAACTGAATTAGAGAAGCTGACTTGCACAAAGGCAAGAAAATTAGGTAACAGCAGACATGATGACCTACAAGCACCTCTCTCTGGAGTCCCCTCCAGCTGTTTGCTCTTTACCTTGGCTCTGTGTTCCACATTAGCTTTTCTATCAAGCAGCAGGCTGACCACCTCAGTTCTTCCTTGGAAACAGGCCAGAGTCAGAGCTGTATTCCTGTTGGTCTCGATCTGGGCATTTATATCAGAGCCCATGTCCAGTAACAGCTTGACAGCAGCAGTGTGCCCATTCATGGCTGCCAGCATCAAGGGAGAAATGCCTAATTTGCTACCAGTTCTGAAAGAGAAGAAACGAAGAACCAAAACTGTTTTAAACGCCTTTTCAGAGATGTGATTATAATAAACTAATGAAGGCAGAGTACTTACACAAGACTGAAAAAATCAGCTGCACAGCAACATCTACTAAAGCTACAAAAGGTTCTCCACAGCAGCATTGTTTAGGACAAAGATTTCTACTTAGAGACACTATGCATGTCATTTTTTTGATTGCTTCAAATTGAAGGGAAACTCTTGTGAGGTGTGCTTATAACTTATAACCTGTGCTTTGCCCTTTGCTTGTACCTGTGCACCTCACACCTGAGCTGTTTTCTTACCTCCCAGTGGATGTAAAAGCATGGTATAAACGCACACACACAGAGAAAACTACACAGGGAAAACACACACACTTTCCTCACGTAACTCACAACCAAGCACATGAGATAAGGGCTGTAAAGGGAACTTGCCTGGAATTGATTTCTGCCCCAGCATTCAGCAGGATCTTGATAATGTTCACGTAGCCACCTGAGGCAGCAAGGCTCAAAGGTGTGTAATCAGACACATTCCTGTGCTCCTTGTTTGCCCCTCGAGCTAGCAGCAACTCCACCACCTGCAGTGTTTCAACAAAGAACATCTGGTTTTCTTCCAAACTTGTGAGTCTATCCAAGACAAATGCTTTTTAGACCTAAATATTCTGTTGGAAGATGTCAATGGTAATAATTTTAATCAGTTGCTTCGCTATATCCCCTGCCTTCATGACCAGATGAGGCCATACCTGTGCTGCCAAAGCTACTGGAAAACTTCCTTACAAAAAAGAAAAAAAAAATCGGTCATGACTGCTCATGAGTACACCACATTCAACAGCAGTGTAAGAAAAAGCTGATCACTTCATGATTATTTCAGCCATCTTTGAAGCCTGCCAGACCCAGACATTCAGCTTCAATATAGTGTACAAAGTATTCCTGCTTTTTGTCATCTCCTGCAGAGGACTTGGCAAGAAACTGAACTGTCTAGCAGCTTAAAATCACAGTGTACATCTAGGTGAAAACCCATGGTGTCACTTCCAGCGCAATGTTAAATTTGCTTCACTTTCAGGTTTTAAGCATTTTTAGATTAGACCTGCACAATCCTCAATCACAATGTTTTCCCATGAAATCACAGAACAAATATACTGTCACATCCAAAAATTTGGGCAGGAGGGTGTTCTGACATCATCTCTGCTGCCCAAAGTACAGTTTTTTCCCTTTTCCTCCCCTCCCCCCTCCCCCCCCAACTACAATAAGGGTCATATATGTTTAACTTTTTCTTGTGTCTAACTTCTGATTCTCAGCAAGAACACTCATGGCATTCACTTCTGTATCTATATCTAATTATGCTGGTARAAGTCCCATGATGAGGCACTAACGACTGCATTGATGAGGACAACTGCACAGCACCAGTCCAGTTATCAAAAGAGAAAAAGCAATCTATATGAGACACGTTGTAATGTCTAAACTGGAAAACGTGAAGCTCTTTGCATCTTTTTTTAACACACATCCCATGTGACTGTATCTTTTCTGGAAGATTCTTGTACTGTACTGACACAATATGTCATTCACACACTGCATCTGAAGAATTAAGGTCTACTTCACCTCTTGCCTCCCTCCTGAACAAGCCAAAGACAAGGGAGTGTCCTTGGTTCTCTCAGACTGGGCTTCAATATCAGCTCCATTATCCAGTAAGATTTCCACAACACCCACATGGCCAGCTGTAGCAGCCAAAATAAGCGGAGTAAACCCTGAAATACAAAACATGGCATGACTTAAACCACCAGAAAAGCAAGCCTAAAGGTTTCACATGAAGTCTAGGGTTACTGGGCATTTATTTAGAGGGAAAGCAGACAGGGTTCGTACTGCTGTGGTGAGATACCCACCTTTCTTGTCCCTGTGTTCAATGTTAGCTCCTCTCTCCAGCAGGGTTTGTACCAGTTCTTCATGGCCACCAGCACAAGCCAGTGTCAAGGCTGTGTCATGGTTACTTTCAGTCTAAACCAAACAGACATACATACAAGATAAATACTTGCTTCTTCAAGTACTGCCCCCGTTATAGTGCACCTTAGCCAAAACATAACTATATCCATGCCAAAACCAAAAGGTTCTATAAGCTAAGGGCATGTTGAAGCATGCTGCCCTTGACAGCCATCTTCTGTGTTCAAGTCTCATGACAGTATTCTACCTCTCAAGGCAGCTCTGCTGGGAGAGTTAAGAAGAAATCCTGACAAGAACTGAGATTTTTCAAGAACTGAGCTCTCATCTGTGCTCTGCTAACCAGAATAACTTCTTTACTACYGCTTGACTGTGACCTTAAGTTGATATAATGAAGGTAAGAATTCTGTCTTTAACTCTCAGCACTCTGGTTCAGCCAAAGGTTTCATCACAGCAGAATCCAAGCCAAGTGGAACAAGCAACTAAGTAGCAATGGCTGATTTTTCAGAGGTTTCTCTCCTTTTCTCCGCAATGATCTCATGCCTTGCCTCTACTCCMTGCTGCCCAAATCTTAGTCATGTTATGCATAACCCAGAGCTGTGCACAGATATATGCCAGTCAGCAGGTGTATACTTTTAGGTGATAGCCAGCTAGCTCTAAGTCAACATATAGTTGCCCTTTTAACAATTATTTTCAATACAGAAAGGCCTTTCCATTAGTGGAAATGAGAGCTTGAATTATTTTGTCTTGCTACAAAATCACAGCAACTTTTAGTTTCACGACTTTCATACATCCATGATCTCTGGCCAACAACTTGGAACCACAACCTAAAATTCAGTGTGCAATGCTTTAAGGCTTATTTTTGTCTAAGGATATCAGGCCAGAAAACATTTAATTTCTGTCAGCAGATAACTCTGCTATTTCTCATCATCACATTGACAACAAAGGAATAAGAAATAGAAATGTTTACTCATTCAGAGACCCTTTTTTTGGTTCGGTGAGAGCACAGAGTAAAGTGGGTTGTGACTCTCAGGGGTGTTGTTCTGGCTTTCTAAAGGCAGCAAATCCAGTCCCCAGACCCCAATCCATTAYACAACACAGCTGTTTGCCACCACTGAATGATTCAGGATGCAGGAAAAAATAGCTCTGTGCATTTGTGAGAGTGGCAGGCTCACCTGCGCATCGATGTCTATAGCAGGGTAGATGGGCAGCATGGCTGAAGGAGAGATGATGGGACTTGGAGTCGGCGTCTGAGGTTGGGACACTGAGGTTGCAATGCTGTGGGTAGGAGTGTTTGACATTGCAGATGCTCTTCCACTCACTGCTGTTGGACAGAAGAACCACACTTAGTCAAAGCAAAACGCTTCCCAAGTGTAATGTGACAATAAAGGGACAGTGGCATGAACTCCCACCGACAGATGGAACTCCTTAAAAACTGTTTTTTTCAACAAATATATGTATTCCACACATTGAGCCCAACCTTTGAATCTTTAACTCTTAGAATTTGAACTATGAAAAAGGTTTATTGTATTCAATCAAAGAAAGAGTTAAGTATCAGACTGACTTGTTTCCTAAAGGCCCACCAGGTGTTTTTTGTTTTTTTTTTTTTAACCCAAAGATCTTTCCTACAACAAATCAGCCATTATTTGGACCTGGAGTTCCATACCTTTGGAAGCAGGGCTGCAGAACAAGTCCAACCAAGGGGTATCTATGCAATTTTTCATTTTTTTAAACAGTTTAAATGTTTTCGTGTAGAAGTCTGTCCAGCCTTCACCCCCACCCCCCCTAAACAAAACAAAAAAGCAACAGGGCAGGATGCTCACATGGCAGAGTTTGCTGAAACCAGAGAAGTGGAAGCTTTGTAACAGCAGGTTGCAGAGAGTTTGGTCAAGGTGTTAGGTAAGCAGAGGTAACACCACTTACAGTGATAACAGCGTATGGACATGACACAGATAGCAGCAACTGCCACACTCTCTGAAATTCATTCTACACATGGGATATTTAGAAGTACAGAGCAAACCTGAGTCTACAGCAGCCTTTGGGGAAAACACCCATTTTCCTACTTTTCCTCAGAAGAACTCCATGGTTTTTTTCCCTGTCATTTCTCCAGTATTTCTCCAGCTGTTTCTCAGGTGTAACAGCAAAGGAGAAAGTGAAGCACCACACCCTTCTGCCCAGTTGACAAAAGCACTTTAAACTGCAAAATGAAAGTTTCCCAACTGATGCCACAAAACCTGTATCCTAACAGGCCTAGCTGTGTGCTCCCACCTCTGCAAGGCAGCTGTATTTTACATCCATAATTAATTTAATTTCTGGATTTCCAACACAAAATCTTAGYGAAGAAGCTAATAAATGGCACCAGGAGAAGCAAAGAACCCTCAGCTTCTAACACAGAAAGTACCCTTTATCTTATATTTAAGAGTAAGTCAGAATTCAGAATTCAAACTCCCTTGATCTATATATTTAAGTGTGCTTTGAAAATTTATCTCATAAATCACACTAGGAATGGATTAAAATTAATATACTGAAGATATGGCCAAATATTTAGACATAGGGTCAAAAATCACCTGTGTTTTCAACAGTTCATAAGAATTCCTGCTCAGGTCCCAAAAAGGGGACTGGGAAGCATTTTCTCTATTACAGGAGATATTAGTAAATTCTCAGGCTAAAAAAAAAAAAGTTAGTTAAGAAGGTGTCAGTTTAGGTAAAGTCTACTTTTTTCATTTGCAGTGAGGGGAAGAAAAACCAAACAAATAAAACCCCAATCACACTCCCTCCCCAAATAAAAAACAAACAAACCCAAAAAAGAAAGACGTGTGCTTCAGCAATAATTCACAAATGCAGTTCAAATATCTACAGCACAATTCACTAAGACACAATATTCATTTTTATGGGTAATCACTTTGCTTRTATTTATTTCAACATCACCTGTGTGGAGTTCAAATTTGTAAGGAACATGTCAAGGGTGATGAACATAATTTTTACGGCGCCCAAACTAAAATATTTAAGTTTTCAATGACCCAAAAGATTTTCACAGCAGTCTTGAGCACTGAGAAAAGCAGCCAACTAGCTTGATTCTACACACTAAGCACACTGACAGGCAAATATTTATCTTTGCACACTGCTCCTTGCCCTACTCTAATGGAATAGTGGCAAAGTGAACTGAAGTCTGTACTTCAGTATGAAAACATCATTATTTCATGCCTGGGATAACCAAATCTTCAAAATTAGGTCACTACTGGAATATTGTAGTATTGGTACAGGAGCACCTACACCTTAATTAAGCTTCTTGGTTGGAAAACGTTGCCAAGCACCATTTGACTACTCCAGTTCAGGTCTCGGACATTTGCTGAGGTATCAGACAAACGATTTTGTGCTTACTGATGTCTGGAACAGCACTGCTCTTTATCTTGATTTTCTTCTGGCCATACCTCCCTGAGCTTAAATTAAGAGAGGACACCCTCAGAGCAGCTACCTCCTCCCCCATGCCCAGTGGCCTCACCAGCACTACATGCCCTTGGCTTTCACCCTTGTAATCCCACTCTTCCCTGTGTGGGTGTCACATGTCCCACAAGTGCTATCTTGCTGATTTCTTGCACTGTAATGTCAACAGTAGACAGATAAAAACTGTTCCACATTACAATACTTTACAAGAAATGTATGAGACATATCAGCTTTTTCTAACTGGTTTCAAGCCAACTCTACAGGCTTGTTCCACATCAGTTCCCTCTCTGCTGCCAATTTCTCTGGAGCATCCTCAGTTATTACAAACCACGTTCCTGCCACACAGGACTTAAAATTACTATAGAGCACTTGAGATGCAGAACATGCCTCAGACTGTAACAGTCCAAGTTATGTTCTGAATTCCAACACAAACACAGGATTACTGCTGTGCAAGAAGGGCTCCATGGATGAAGCCTGAGAACCATTCCACACCTGCAGTCTCAGTGGTTATTAGTTAAGAGCATGCAAAGTCGCCTTAAGGCAGGTCAGCCCCACATGAAACCAGCTCCTACTCAGGTCCCAAGTGGGACACAACCTGATTTTCCTGGGATGCTGGCACTCTACTTTTATTTTTCTTCAGTATTGAGTCTCTGTGAAAAGCTTACAGCCAAGGCAGACCCTTTCTCATGGATTAATTTAGACAGCTGCATTTTGAACAGACTMAACCCATAAGGTAGCTTCCAGGAATGCATTTTATCAAGTGCTTTAAGATTCCTGAAGTTCTTTGAGAAGCTCTGTGACTGGACATAATCCTTGAAATAGTTTCTACTTTATAAGAAGCTTGTTATTAAAAACAAGGTGGTTTTTCTCTTTAGATCTTTACCACACCACTTAACAGATGCAATGTTTTCATACAAGACTTATATAACCCTAAAAAAACACTTCTTTTTATGAGCCTCACAGCAAGCAAAAAACTTGCCCAACATCTGAAGCTAAGAGCAAGCCTTTCACTTGTTCTCAATTCCAGCAGGATCATAAAAGAGCCCAAAGGTAAAAAATGCAGTATAATTTACTCCTTATTCATTGTTTTCAAATAATTAAGCACAGAGATGCACATTAAATCAAGTTTGCACAGTCAAGGTGAAGCTTTGTTTCTGTAACTGGTGCTGTAAACACAGCTCTGCAATGGAACTAAACTCAAGGAATCTCAGAAACAAGAATTCAAATCCGTAAGAATTCCTGAAGCTTCTCTTAAAGCAGTACACAGAGTTACTGATCAAATATTTAGCTACTACTTCAACATTGTGTTACACTGAGCCCATTTCAGCTCCACATTAAACTGTGATTTGTGGACTCACTACAGGCTGGCACTCAAGTTCTATACTCAGGCCTGTGTCTGTTCTTGCTTAAAAAAAACACTCTATAATCAGGCACTTGACTGAAAATTAATTCAGATTTCCAACAGCATGTGTGTGTGCACATACTAACAAGTGGGGCCGAGCAGTACCGAAATATTCACCTCAGTTCACACCGGAAATACCTGGCTGCCCGAAAAGGCACGCACAGGTATTTGGGCATGCGGCAGGTGACCTGAAATCACACCTTCTTAAGGTGTGACACGCAAGTAAACACGTGTCCTAAATGTCCTAACTCCAGGTTTAGCTCATATTTAAACACAACTCAAGTGCATTGCACAGATTCTTTATAAGTTGCCAAGAACTACAATCATGCCAGCATTTAAATTCACGTTGTCCTGTACCCCAGCAGTTACACGAGAGAAATCTTTACTGTTAATGCATGATATATGTAGTTTTATCTACTTTTGCATGCATACATTTGTATTTTTTTCCACTTAGAATCTTTACGTCTATGCTTCAATTTTAACACCAGATTTCCAGCAAAAAAGTTTTTGTCATCTTTAATGAAGCTTTGCCTGGACACAAGGTCACTCATCAGGTGTCTCATTTCAAAAGTGGTGTTCCAAGTACCATACAAAATCACCACCTGGTAGTTTTAATCATTTACCATACCTTCCATTGACTCTGTACTACTACTGTACTCCAACTCTCGCAGTACACACAGGATCAGCTCCGGGCTAACACCTTCTTGGAGACCTGCCTTCCCTCTGGCACACATCCCTCATCCTAACAGCTTTGCAAAGCAGATTTGTTGAGATAGACAGCAACTGTAGAAATGACAGTGCTTCGGCTTAACCAAGAGCATCTTGGTACTTTCTCATCAAGTGACATTTCTTTTAGGACTACATCCTACCAGTTTATCTGTGTTCAGCCAAGGAGTATTTCAAAGACTGCTTTAGCGTGGAAAGGGAAGGAAGTACAACCGAGTGAGGTGTAAACTAACACAGCACTGACAACTTGCATCTAAAACCTGCTTTATTCTTCTATTTTACTGCTTAAGGCCTTAAAGCATTCATGTCACTGGGTAAAGAATTCTCCACAGCGATGACAAGAATTTGGTAAGGCTAAACATGTTTTCTGCTGGCTGCCATTTTCATGAGTAGATGTTTCAAAAAGTGATAGGATTATCACCTTTCTTTTTCCCAAGCAGAAGTAAAAGCTTCCAGTAAGTAGACTACAGAAGGCCAGCTGGAGCAGCTCTTACTCTGAAGACAAACCCACAGGTCCCTCACACTTTACAGGCTAGTTGTGGTGCTGCAGTTGCGCAGCCTACTGCAAAGCAGCTCTCAGCTAGTCCAAAGTACTACCCAGTACCATCATGGGGCTATTTCTGAGCTACAATCAGGCCAAAACAGAACTACCACATGAATTCTAATACATCCCTTCCCAAACTATGATGAGTTAAGAATGCCACTCCACCATACCAACCTGACCAACAGGCACTGGTTAACTCACCCTGCAAATTGAAAAGTTAAAAGCTAGTTTTCCCAACTCCTCAAGACTGGGATCAGAGGGCGAGTGGTGCTTGCTGTAGAGCTTGTGGGAATACACAAACACACACACACACACACACATAAAAAGAAGTGGACATCCCCTCAACTGGTGAAGCAAATATTATACCTGCTCATAACAACGTAAACCCACCTGCCATGATGTCATCCAGCGTGTCATTGAGCGTCTGAGCAGGGCTGGCTACCATTAACCCTTGCTGTGTTTCTGTCAGTATTCCTTGCCCCAGCCCTGCTAGTTGTGCTTGGCCCAGCACTGGCTGTCCAACTATAACACCTTGCAGTTCTGTAAGATTTGCGATGGACCCTGGAGGTAAGGAACCTGCTGCCAGAGGCAAAGCTTGTGGCATGGCCAGAGGCTGAATTGGTGCAAAACCCGTCTGCGCAGCAGCTTGCTGAGGGTCATCTTTAAGCAAGATGGGGTCCACTTGCTGCAATCGTGCATAGTCTCCCTCTGAGAGTTGTTCTCCTACCCCAACGGGAGTCAGTAGTCCCAGATGCTGGCAAGACTGCTGCTGCTGCTGCTGCTGGAGCTGAATTCTTTGCGCTTTTACCTCTAGATATTGCTTTTTCAGCTGCTGCTGAGTTTTCAGCTGTAACTCTCGCTCCACTTTCTGCAGTTCCTCCAAAATCTTTTGTTTCTTCTGAATTTGTTCCTCTCTCGTTTTGTTCAGCTCCTCAATCTTCTCTTTGGTGAGCTGGTCAGCGTGTGCCAATTCCAGGGACTGCAGCTGAGCGTTCTTCTCTATGGCTTCTTTTATCCTCTGCTCCAGCTCTGTCAACTTGCCCTGAGCCTCTTCTACAATGCTCTCTGGAGACTGATTGGTGATGTAACCCTGTACATCCTGGTTGTTTGTTGGCAAATGACTGCTGGACTTTTGTTTAGAAGCAGCTGTGTGAAAAAGAAACCCCCTCAGAACCAATGGAAGTGCATACGAATGGCATCCTCATTACAGAGCTACTGCTGGGCCGCTGCATGGCCGGCTACGCACCAGGGCACAGCACCCACAGAAGGTCAGCGTGTCCCGAAGGCCCTCCAAGAACACCTGCCAATTTGTACCCAGCAGTCGGATTGCAATTTAACAGGACACGCTACTGCACATGCATCCCACATATCCCTGTGCTATGGTGACAGGTCTACTCCAGCAATCGTTATGCTCTTGCCAAAGGAAGCAATTGTCTCGAGCCGCTGTTACAGAGTGCTGCTACAAGAAAACTGGGAACAAWAAGCAAGGATATGCTGTGCTCTTTACTTGGTGTTTTGTGTCTGGTATGGTGTTGGGACAGAAACATATGCTTACAGCCCTGAAAGCGCAGCCCAAGGGATACAAAAAGATTTCTAGTACTGGGGCTAGGCCACCGGTTCTGCAACCAACTTGGTACATTTTAAGAAGTGCTACGCTTTCTAGAACTAGGCATCCTTTTGCTTCAGGTATCCAGCTTTGCTCAGGTGACAAAGAGTCAGAACCCAGGATAAATCATTTAGATTTAGCAGCATCTAACAGGGTGTCTTTAGCCACTACGTTTTATCCATAGTAGACATGATTTKGCCTGTGTCAAAACTCAGCTCTCTGCCCAGGCAAGGCAAATATTTCAGCCTTCYTGCAAGAACAAGCGATGGACTAATCCAAACTGGTCTTTTATGCAGAAGTCCCCAGTAACACAGCTGACATGCCCTGCCATACCAGGTGGAGAAGCAACAATCGGTTAATTTTGAAGGGCGAAAGGCAAATCAAAACTCAGGATCTGAGGCAGTGAAGGTGCCCAGTTTCTTCCAGCCATCCTCGCTGTATCTCCAGAACAATACAAGTGTACACACAGGATTAATTTTAGGACATGCACGCCTGTATTTGCTATTGCTGATGCTTGATAAAAATGTTTTTTGAAGAGAATTCTTAAGTACAGAAAGCATTAAGTGTCAAAATGGCGAGAGCAAAATAGATGCAAATTTAGTCCTAGGAGGACCTGAGCCACATCAGACTAAAGATTTTACTGCACAAGAAATTCCGCCTTCAATCCAATTAGTCAAACCCACTCCCAGACTACTACCCTAAGGAAACACAAGTTATCAAATCAACTATGATATGGAGATTAACATAGGTTTTGCAACTTCCATTTTCCAATTTCAATAGACTTCTGGGTAACATTTTGCATTAGTTCAGTGTGTCAGACTAGAGATAAAAATAAAAAAATAAAAATTGCAGTTTCCTTGACTGAATCCATAAACACTCTTCATAGGAACTACTGTGCTACAGGTGCAAGCCTCTATCTTCTACCTAGGAAGGATATTTAGAAAGTAAGCTCCAGAACTACGACTGACCTTTATTTCTGATGGGAAGGGTTGTGGCGACATTAGCAGGGGGTTTGTCAGGCTCCTGGGGTGGGACGACCATGGGCAGCGCCTGCACTGGTACTCGAGGAGCCTAAAATGTCGGATACTAACAGATTACTTTTCTCATACTCTGTGCTAGTTATAAGTCAATAGAAGGGAAACAAAACCTGTTAGAAAAGTAGACTTTAATGATTAAATAGAACATTTAATACCGTTTTTAATATGCTGAGTTCAGTAATTAACACCTGGAGATCACATGATCGCCACATACTTTGTGCATTTTTAACCCAAAAAATTACTTGCTGAACTATACTTGGCATGGGAAAGTGCTGTACTGTAGTACAGCAAATATAAGCCACAATGGGCTATAAATTCAATTCTGAAGTCTCATTTAAGTAGACCTTTGCACTTGCTGGTTTCTTCCACCCTCGGTTTTCTTTTCCAGTAATACTTAGAGGACAACAAGAATGATGAGAGCACTACATGATAATGTTCAAAAGTCTTTCCCATTTCCATTACAGCTCTAAGTAACTTTCAGTGTGCTCATCTACAGTTTATGATATGACATGACTGACTCGTCTCTCATCTTTAAACTCTCAAGCAAGAAAATGCAAAAAAGCCCTGCAGATGACAAGCCCTGAAATCTTACCCTGTTTAGATCATGGGATGGTGGGGTCAGCTGCGTGGCATCAGGCGGAGGAGCAGAAAGCAAGTTGTTTGGGTAATCTAGGAGGTAACAAACCACGCTGGTGTGACCGCCTTTGGCTGCCTCAATTAGCATAGTTGATCCGTCCTGAAGAGAGAAACACGACAGAGTTAGTAAAGGGCATCATCCAAACAACACTGCAGCATTTTGGGAGACCCAACACAGTACCTATGTGACTGCTTTCTGCTTTACTAAGTACTCAATCTCCATAAGGTCACATCCAAACTTTACTGCTTGATGAAGTATTTAAAAAAAAAAAAAAAAAAAAAAAAAAAAAAAAAGGACTTTAAAATTCTTCCCTCTTCCACATTACAACTGGAGTGCAATCTAAATTTATACTCATAATGATCAAGAGACCTGCACTAACTCCAACAATACGTACATGAGCAGAACATCTGCTTGTGGAAACTTCCATTTAAATCATCACAGGCTGGGTGACTTGTAGAGAATATGAAAGGAGAAAATTCAGTTTTAGAGGAAAATGAGGCAGCTGAGGGACAAACCTTGAGTCTGTGTGTGGGATCAGCACCATGAGCGAGCAGTAACTCCACCACTGCTAAGTGACCTCCGGCACAGGCCAGCGACAACACTGTRTGATCATTGTTCGCCGTGGTCCTGTTCACATTTGCTCCTGCAAAAACAGAAGGGGAAACATCAGCTAAAACAGACTTCAACAAGTGCACCTCCATCAAATATACCACAATTAACTACTCTGCAATCTACACAGGAATAATTCCGTCCTGCCATATGTCCTACTCTATGCAAGGTAGGGATCAGAAAAATTCATGAGAATCAGCCCAAGAGAGAGAAAATGGAAATTCCAGGTTTGTATTGAAACATCAAGCACACTGTAGTCAGCGTGGCAACCAACTACAGGCACTTGTAGTTCAATTCGCAAAGACAGTGCTCCATAGCTGCACCAGGGGGCATGGAGACCCCAATGATCCCTCCTATTGCGGCTTTTACTAGGAAGTAAAGATGAAATACACTCTTTTTACTATTAGAGACTGTTCCACTAATCTCAGGAGAAACCACAGGTAATCATTACATGCCTAGTTGGAGAATCAATTGTCTACTTGAGTTAGGACATTTAAAACACATCCAAGGAAATTAGACTAGTTCTGAAATGTTCTTAACTCGAAGTATTTCTAATGTCAAGAAAACCCAAACCGTTCCACACTCTTACCTTTGCTAATCAAGAACTGAACAGTGCAAACATGACCTGCCCTGGCAGCTTTCATGAGAGGGGTTCTTCCACCTTCTGATTCATGCTCCTAGAGTAGATAAAAAAAGGCTTCAAAATCCAAAGTAGCATGTGAAAGGAGGTAAACCACCCTTTTGGCTTTTTGAATGGAAAGCTGGAACTGGACTAGACATGGGACATCCATTCCTTAGTGTTTCACAAACTTAGACATAAATATTTAGCTAACATTCGAACCAAGGGTATCTTGAAGGTAGATGAACCACTCACTGTCTCTAAACAGGTTCAACTCCTGGACAAGAAGTATGCAAGACACATGAGGGGGATTTTAGTTAAAGAGGACATCTTCTGACATGCTTAACATGACTTTTTGATAACACACTGGTGTACAAGCCTACTGAAAAGTAAATATCGGTTTACCTTCATCATCTTAATTCCATTACAGTACACCAAACAGACTATCAACTATCTGATGCATAAGGAATAGAACAGATTTGCAGGTACAAGCACTAACCCAGAATCAGTTCAACAATTTGCAGATGAATACCATGTCAAAAGAATGAAATCCCCTATTATTTATCTGTCCAGGCAACCTTGAATGGCTTGGAAATGCTTTAGACATCAATCACCACAGGACTGTAACTAACCTCAGCAGTTTAGGGTAATTTAACAGCCCAAAYTACATTAAAGAACGTGTAAGTTTTCAGCAACAAACACAGAAACAAAGAGAAGGAATATCAGATGTTGGTACTTTTATGTCCAACTTAGATTTTTTTAAAGAAGCTAGATGACTTACCAGATCTGCACCTGCCTGAAGTAGGACATCTGCTACATCGGTGTGGCCGTTTTCACAGGCGTACGTCAGTGCCGTGTCACCTGTTGCTGTTGTTGCATGCACATTAGCCCCTGGAACAGAAAGGGCAGAACCTTGTAAGCTTAATGATGGGTATTACAGAAAATATACAAGCCTCCACCATCTTTACAGGTTCAAACAGCAAATTAAACTTCCCCCTATCAATCCAGCATCTACCAAACTGATAACTTGATCGTGCTCTAGAGGAATAAGAACATAAACTGCAAGTTAGTTTCCAAATGAGTTCACATCCACTCAATCTTCAAAAGTTAGTTATTTTGGGCTTCAAAGACCTTCACAGTCAACACCAAGAAGCTGCTGAAGAAAATGTAATGAATATTGAAAAAAATGTTTTTCTCTTAGATTAAGCATTTACAAAAGTGTTAACAAAATTACTCCGTACCTGCAGCTAATAAATATTTAACCAGCTCCAAATGCCCCTCTTGAGCAGCCTCCATCAAAGGTGTGGAACAGCCGAGTTCTATGTCAGCTCCTGCTTTAATCAGAAAATCAGCCACCTCCAAAAACCCTCCACAGCAAGCCAGAGTTAGTGCGGTTTCTTGCGTCTCCTCTGTCTGAGCATTGATGTTTGCTCCTTCAAACAACACAAAACACCAGTTAAAGAAGGCAGGATCAGCAGACAAACCACTTCCATATGCACAAGGCATCTTATCAAAGGAAACAAAATTCACAGTAACTTAGAGCTTTTTCCCCAACACATGCAGCTGCCTGCTGAGTTCCAGCCTGCAGAAAGCCCTGCAGCAGTTACCTTGCCCAAGTAACAGTGCCACCATCTCCTCGTGGCCTTCTCGAGCTGCCTCCATCAGTGGTGTGTATCCTTCATCATTGACCTCTTCCAGGTTAGCCCCACGTTCAATTAGCAAAGCTGCCAGCTCGACGTGCCCGCCACAGGCTGCCAGAGTCAACGGAGACTCAAAGGAGTCTGCAGGCATGTTCACCTGAGCTCCACTGTCCAGAAGTAATCTTGCCACTTCCACGTGACCATCCTGGAAATGCAAAAAAACAAGATCAAAAGATTGTCCAATTGGAAAAACTGCTTTTCTCCACAGCTTTGTCACAGACTCWAATTCTCTCAAAAGACACAAAAAGCAATGAGTGAGTAAAATGAGTCCAAAAATACAATTAAACTTGCTGACCAGGTTTTCTGAATATTTTCCCTAAGTATCTGGATTAAGCGTAAGATCTCCTATTGAAAAGGCACCTGTAGAAATGCTGAACACGTTTTACTGAATATGTGCTGTGAACCTCATATCAGATCTCTTTGTCAATGGTGTAAGCAACAAGCTGGACAACTTTGTATCAGACTCAAGTTCAGGTGTTTGGCATCAACTTACTCGGGGCGGTGGAGAACTCCAAAATAAAGCCCAGCAAGTTGAGAGGGAGCTCACCACTACTTTAGAAGCTTGTCTCCTCCACAAGAACAGTAGTGAGATCCTTTTGCTTCCTCCSTTTCATGGCTCCTGCAAATCTGTTTCACTGCTTAATTTAACAGCAGAGTCAAGACTTACTTTCTCCTTCCAAGAGAAAAGCCAAAATGAGACCACTTGTCAGGGGTTCCTTACACATCCTAGAAGCCACCCACCCGAGCAACAGCTTTTCCTTGGCAGGATTCTGGCAGGGTTTTCCAGATACCGTGATCTGTCAAACCCGTTCTACCAAAAGGTAGCTCCTAARTTTGCTTTCTTCCTTTAAAAATACTTGAGCATACCATCTCCATATTTTCAGTATGCCATAAATTCAGGAACTATTTGAAGTGGCTTTTCAGCTCCATGTTTATACTGGAGGCCTGACAGTGACACATCCAGCTGCCATTCCATTCTGCTTTGTTCAGACAGAAGCAGAGACTGGCTTGGTCTCTGTGCTCCAACAACAGCATAAACTCTSCAAGCTGGTTTTCTCCATGAGGAGACTGCCACCATTCCAGCTTGGAGGAACCATAATCTGACAAACAAAACACCAGAGGGCTGCAGCGAATAAACAACCACTCACCAGGAACACAAGGCCTTCCCAAGATTGTCACTGAATGAGCTAAATACACCTTGATCTCAGATTAATTCCTAAGAGGCAGCAAATTGCAGCCACAGCTGTCCTCGCCAAGCTGGAAACCACAACTCCAAAAAGCTCTTTTCCAGACAAAATACCAAACTGCATCTGACATTTTTCCACTTCATTTTCTCAAGGGTTTCATACCTTATTCTGATATCCAGGGAGCAAAACACKGTTTCCTCTCAGAAAAATATCTAGGACATTAACTAGGACATATTCACCTTTTACATGAAATGACAGTACTATTTTAGGGAAAAACTCCAAGACTCCATAAAGAATCTTTCCTCAGGGAAATGCAGAGATGGTGCCTCATCCATCAGGCTCTGGCAAGACAGCTAACTGCTCACTCCTCATCGAAGATGAGGATGGCACGAACAAAGCACCAAGGTTTGCTTCAAAGCTTCCTATGTGGGACAGGCAGCCTGGAAGAGAACTGCTGGTGCTTCACCACACAAGGGAATTGGATCCACATTTTAATAAACCTTGCAATGGGGTGGGGCTGTTAAGCTCTCCTATAGCAGCCAGGAAAAGCCTTCCAACTGGTAATAGATCAGAAAAAGTCACCTGAGCAACCTCCACAAGAGCTGCATTTTAAAGATGTGGACATTAGTCCTTCAGCAAGAGGAAATGCCAATTAGATCAACTTCCTTTTTGCTCCCACAAGGCGAGTGCCACTGTCCAACACCTCATTTGCATTAAATCAATATTACCTGCTAAAAACCACTCTGGGGCAGAAGTCTTCCTGCCTTAAACCTGCACTGGCTATGCCATAGATAGACAGTTCTGTTAGCACACATTCAAGCTCAATGCTCTTCCTGAGAAGGAAGTTTTCTTGTGCCACTGAAGAGCAGTGATTGTTTCTGCACAAAGAACATGCTGAGATGGAAGTCACCGCTCTGCTTCATTTCACACTGCAAGGTTTTTAAATACAGCTAGAAAAAGCTGCTCCTTCTCTCATCAGCAGAGCTGAAGGTATGAGATTCTCAACTATCTGCCAACTCTGAGCACCAGTGTGGAACTGCCTCCCTAGGAACAGCTTCCTGCAGAAATAAGGGGGAAGAAATTTTTCCTATTGCTCAGTAATTTTTAACAAAAATGAGGTCTTAACATCTCTGTGGGTCCCATGGAATTTTGTTAGTCTGTTAGAGGAGTTAAAAGGACAGAAGAGAGTGACAAGGAAAGGAAGGCTTGATCCATAGCTCCACCACAAAAATATCCTGATGAGAAGGCAACTGCAATATCAAACAAAGTAATTTTACCATCAAATCCCAGGCACGGGCTGCAAGGCCATTGCCAAGGATATTTATGTGGCTGCTGTAGTAAGATTTCAGGGTGAGATAAAGGACAGCTCGAGTTCTGTTGATCTACGTGACTTTCTTTGCAACAATTTTCAAGAAGTGTAATGGTTTCTGTTAATCATTCCCCTGTCTGAAACCATTAACTTCCTTGAATAGACATAACTGGCTGATTTTAGTTGTTTCAGGGAAGGGGAGACTAAACAGGGATTTACCACCCTCCTCTATAGCCATGGGTTCACAGTGTGACATTACAGAAGCCTAATGCCATGAAAATCCCAACACATGAACAATCTATTTGGAGAGAAGGATAAAAAGGAAATTTAAGAAATGAATTCTCAGTTTATGATTAAAGTTCCATATTCAGGAAAACACAACCACCTGGGATAAAGAAGCAACATCAAAGCACTCTCACTAGTAAGAATGAACTATTTCCCCTTTCATTTCCTAGCTGCTTACCAAATAGCTTCTGATCCTGTGTTTTCAACGAGTACGTGGTTATGTGAACTACAATGAAAACTGTTACACACGTAGCCACCTGCTTACAAACTGCTTTAACATAACTGAGGTTTGTTAAATGCCTCCAAAAGCCAGGTTATGACCATATTCACTGCCTGTGTTGAGCACATTAGAAATGCTAAGAGCACTTCAACAACTACTGAGAATCTTCCACTCAAAGTTATTTAATTTCTAAATTAATATATAAAGTATTTTTCCATCACTAACTTCCCATCAAGTAGACAAGAGAACCAAAACATCAGTTAGATTCTGTACTAGAAGGAGACTAGAAGGAATCACTTTCTCCATCTTTGAGAAGAAAGGAGACCCCACAGACCTCACTGCTCAAGCCTTACATCTCTTACCATGCACGCCTCCATGAGAGCAGTGTGCATCTCATCTGTCTTGTGCTCCTGGTCTGCACCAGCTTCCAGCAGAAACCTCACCATTTCCAGATGGCCTGTGTGGAGAAAATAGTTAACTGAGAAAAACTGCTTGAGAAAGTCCATTTCAACACTCATAGAAAGGATTTAAAGTACATAATGAAGGTCATGGATGACCATGTTAAAACATAAAAAATCTACTCTGGAAAGGTGTGTTTGTATCTTTGCCATCTACATGCATGGCATCTTATCAGTGTAGATGGTAAAAAATATAAATGAAAGACTAAGATCAACTTTTATACTGGCACCACACAAGCACCTCTGCTACCAATATCAACTACTCCATCATGGCAAGGGCCTAGTAAAACATGTCCTAAGTAACTCTAACAGCAGCTGCTGGGCTGTAGGAACCCATTCTGCCTCTTAATTAAACATCTTCATCCCATTCTGGGGTGCTGCAAGTTTGCTGCCCAATACTCTAAGGGAGTAAACAAAGGCCTCTTGTCCTCAGCACTGACACCTAAAAGGCAAGGTCCTAAATCTTCCAGGATTTGCAAGTACCAAGTCCTTTAAAATGAAATATTTTCTGTATCTAAGCAGAGGTACCTGGCATAACACAGCTGTAATACAGGAAGTTTAGCCTACTTATTCTGTAATACAACACATTAGTTCCTTGTAGCTTGATTTGTTTAACAGAGCACCTTCTAAATAATCCCAACTCAGACCAAAGGTTTAGATCTTGATACTCAGACTCTGCACACAGATAAGTTTATACATGGCACACGCATGCTGTGTGCTATCACAGCCAAGACAAGAGCACCACAGTGTCTATGCACACCCTTTAAATTCCCCTGTTCATGGGCAGCAAGGCTGAATGAACCTATGTTCCAAGCAATTCTTCACCCCCCGACACCTTTCCACACTTGTGACTGTACCTTTGTAGCAGGCCAGCGTCAGCGCGCTCTCCTTGAACTCATTGGAATGCGTATTGATGCCCGCTCCGTTTTCCAGCAGCACCCTGGCCACTTCCACATGGCCAGCGCTGCCAGCTTCCATCAGCGGCGTGTGACCGTTCTCGTTGTGGTCCTCAATGCTTGCGCCCGACTCCAGCAGCACCTTCACAACATCCACATAGCCTCCGGCACAGGCGTAGGTCAGGGCTGTGTTGCCTAAAGCCAGAGAGAACAAGGGTTGGAAAAAGAATGTGATGGCGTTTTTTCACCCAGAACAAATGGCTAGCAAATTACCATGGGAAGAAGGGAAGGGGAGGGCTGTCTTCTCATGTTTCCTTGAGTTTTTCCCCTTGGGTTTCCTGACCTGCCACCAAATAACTTTTCCATGTACCTGCAAACTTACCAAACTGTGCTTAAAATGTGACAACAAATCCTATGTACTCAAACACCTTTCAGTTACTAACTGACCTTACCCACCTTTGTACGTCTTCATAATATTTTATCTGCATCCAACAATATTTCAGAGTTTCACTTAGGAAAGAGAATTTAAATAGCAAAATCACAAGGAAGCATTCTCTCTTGCTGGGCTGAGAGCCATTGCTCCCGAACTTCCACGCCAAATTCCCTGCACACTATAAATCCCAGCTCTCCAGTTGTTCCCAATACCCTCTTTACCTGTGGATGACTGTGCGTTCACATCAGCACCATGAGCTAGCAGCAGCTTGACAATTTTGACGTGCCCGCCATTGGCAGCAGCCATCAGAGGTGTGATGTCTCCTTTTATTCCCCGGTCCTCCACATTGGCATGCATTGCCAGGAGAACCTGCCGAGACACAGGCATCAACAACACTGCAGTGACAAACAGTGCCCCTGCACTGCACACCCCCACCTGCACCACAGCGCTGCGTGAGCAGCCCTTGCAGAAAACAGGCACCAAGAACCCATGAGCAACATTCAGTGGACGTGTGAGACTCCGTGGCCAGTGAACTGCCATTTCTCACTACCTTAACACCCCCTTCCAGGTGCACAAAATGGTAATCTATTGATTTAACATGTCTTTTTGTTCAACACACACGTACAAACAGCCAGGAAACCAACCTGTGCAAGCTCATAATATCCTGCTGAGCAGGCCAAACAAAGGAGGCTTTCCCCTTCTTCTGTGTGCTCGTTCACACTCCGGCCTTCAATGAGCAACTTCCGCACAGCATTCACATCTCCTTCAGAACAAGCCTCGGCCAAGCTGCGGCTAACAAGGGAGAAAGCATTCAAAGTAGAAACGGACTATGCCTCAACTCCAGTGTGCCATGAGGATGCAGTCAGCAAAAAAAGAAACATGAGCGAAAAACGTGCCAACTGCTAATTAAAGAAGTGCCAGCTTTACACTTGAGGTTTCCCAGCTAACTTGGCTGAAAATGAAGTCGTGTCCATATCCACTCCTGCTATTAATTTTTAACAGATGTTTACAAGAGAAATACATGTAGGATATCCCAGGACCAGAGGACACAGAAATCACCTGTCAATCTTGAGAAAACTTTATTTGTTCAGCACTGTAACTGTGCTGAATTAAACTAAAACATATCACCCACATCAGTCCCCTCCTGTAAGAACCTTAACCACTTCCCTTCTCTCCTGTGCTGAAAATACCAGGATCTTGTAACCAGACAGACTTTTAATACATGGAGAATCAGTTCTGAAATATGTCTCTTCACTCCATGCTGACCTTGTTTWTTTAACTTCCAGTAACCTCTGTCCCTGTAACAACTTTGGCAGCCACCACCATGCCCAAGGAAAAGATATGGGGAGAAGAGATGCACACAAAACAGAAGCAGACACAACCCAAAATTACACTGCTCTTCACGCATCCTGTTTCTACAGCAAGAAATCTTTCTTTGGAGTTATTCCGTATATAAGGCACGAACTTCCGACTAGCACAGCAGCACCTGACTGTCCCAACTAACACTGTTTCCACTGCACTGAAGCCTAATGACAGCCTGGAAGGAAACAACCTTCTTCTTTCCCTCCTGAGTGCCCCAGTAAGAGAAAATGGCACATATAAAGCAATGAAGCCCAGTACAAGAGCAGCAATCCCTGGCTGAGGCTCTATCCAGGGCCCTGTGTSACACTGACCACTATGAAGCTCCAGTCCCTCAAGGCTGTTTCCTTCCTAAATTAAGAAGGCATTCTGAAATTCCCTAAAAGATTTTCTTTTTATCTGAAATCTTGTTTCATGCTATCACTCAATGACCCATTTCAGAATTAGCAACTGTTTGGAACAGTTCTAAGGCCCATACTATTGAAGAGCTTAGAAATGTTTCTACAGTTGCTCACGATAAACTCCTTAGAGTGTCATTCTGTAATTCTAAGCAGCATTAAGTTGCTACACTSTCTACTGCAAGACCTGCCAGTCCACAAACATTTAAGCAGGAGAAGCAAAGGTGATAACTTGGCACCAATTCCACTTGACTAAGAGTTTCATCATCCCATAAGCGCAAGTGACAGAACAAGAAAAACTGCTTCTCTAAGTAGCAAAGGGCTGAAGAACTGCAGGACAAAAGCTGGCTTACTTGTCCGTCTGCCCTGCATTGGCTGTGCTCTCCGCTCTCATCCGGGTCAGCGCAGCAGCAGCTTCATCCAACGCGCAGCTGACYGACGAGGTCAGCCTGCGGAGCACCTCGGGATCTGCAAAGGCTTTCCCATCCGCTGTCGACAGCTTCCCTATTCCTGCCATTCCAATGCACAACCAAAGGGGATGCGTGCCAGGAAGCGAGAGAACAGACAAGTTAAAATTGATCCTGTGAGATCTGTTGGCAGATATATTCCAAGCACAATCAACTACAGCTCCAAAATGATGGGTTTAACTGTTCACAACACTCATTAAAAGCTGCACGTGACCGAAACCCTCCAATCCACAGAAGGAATCAGTTTTCAGCTACTTTTTATATTATACTTAATATAAGCAACTATTAAAACTTTCATACAGCAACTACTACAAAATGAAACCTATTTAGCAATTTAGGGTTTGACATAATGGCACAAGCCAAAGTCAGGCGCCAATTTTGACTCAGGCTTTTAGAATGCCAGCATTGGAGAAATCCGATTTGAAGCATCTTCATGTGAAATTCTGATTTTTCCAAACCTTGGAATACTCTGAAAGAAACTTTTTTCTGTTCCCCCTGTGACAGCCCTGCCAAATCCAGCCCCCTGTACATTTTGCAGTTATATCATGCTCCTATGGATTAGCCTTACGCAAGCGATTCCAGTATGGACTCTTGTAAGGGCTTTGGGRTTAAACCTGTACGGGACACAAGGACTTACCCGCAGCTTCAAGTAAAGCTTCTAATCTTGCCTGGGTTTCGGGATCTACTGTTCTCAGGTCAGCACCATCAGCAGTACTTGACAGCAGCAATTTAGAAGCTGTTTCCAACATAGGGTTTTCCAGATCATCCTGATCCAAGATAAATGATTCCACCTGAAAAGTAACAGACCTGGTTTAAAAATGATGTAACACAAAAAACCTACAGCTGCAGTTATTATTTAAACATTTTATTTTTAAGTACTTTGTTGGCTTCAGGTATTTCACTTAGGGTCTGATGTCTCCTAATCCAAAATCCAAAGAAACAACCAAAAGAACAAGCAACATCTTCCACATAATATCAACACCACTACAAAATGACTTCACGTCACAGCATCTTTCTCAAGAAAACACTTTCTTAAACTTGATGTACAGAATATGCAACTGTATATCTGCCTGTTTTAGAAAACAGACACTGAGTTGTCCAAGTTCTTCTGCAGACCCTATTTTCCTGTGCTGTCCATTTCTTTTTCCTGCGAAATATGAAGGAATTGGGAATGAGATGAGTGTTTTAGAGAAGAAAGCCCTAATACTCATTTGTGTTATCCTGCCTACTAGAGGATGACTGGGGCAAGTAGTTCGGAGAAGACACTTCTCTGAGAGTTCCATAAACTCACTCCACAGCCTGTGAAGTAGTTACCAAAACAATTATCAAATTAGAAAGACCAAGTTAAATGTTTCTTTACAAAGCTGAACAGCTTCCAAAATTCCCAATTTCAAAACCCAAACCCCAATTCCAATCCAAAATCAGAATCTGTTTACATGCCTGTCTATCCAACAGAGAAGTCACATGTGCCAGCCACCCTTACAACAACTAAAAACTGCAGCCACCTCTGGCTAAAAGGAGCCACTGTCTGAATCTGTTTCTACATGGAATATACCTCACTGAGACAGAAAAATATTTTATTCTTAAGCTTCTTTTGTGTCTCTGAAGTTTCAAAGCAGTCCCATGAGCATCACAAGTTGAAATTCCTACAGATAAATTCCCCAATAATCCATCATTGTGGGCAGATAAACCAGAAGAACAAGCAGTTCATCTAAGGACTCCTGGAAGGTCCCTCCAGACTCCCATCCATTCTCTTGTCACAAGTGGGGAGCTCACACAACTTTTGCCTTCTGCCGTCTGTCTCCCACTCAACACTTCCAGGATACGCTCAGCTTCAACCCAAATGCCTTGTTTGCTAAGGAAGGCAGGCTGGGAACTACTTCCTAATTCTCTTCACTGTATCCCTTCAACGCCACCATTGAGAAACAAAGCCTCTGGTCAGCTCTTGGCAATACACACACATCTCAAGGGCACCTCTAAAGCCTCCCTCTGGTTCTTTGCAGCCTCTCTACCCTCCTCCTCCAAATCTAGGAACATCATCTGAAAGGGAGGACTTCCAACTTCAGATCCAAGTGGCTCTGATGCCAAGAGTGGGACAGTCCAGCAGCACTGCCTGTCACTCCTCAGCAGTGTTTTTTCCAAGTGATACTCACACAGGCTGCTCTGTACAGTTCAGCAAACTGGTGAAGGCAACTCCTAATTTCCTCCCCAGTCCTAAGGAACCCTGCCTTGCCAGGGTCCTTTGCCCATCACCGCTCTCTGCACCAATTTTAGGCCTGTTTTGGTTCATCTGAGGACTTGCCATTTGTCTTCTTCCAGAGGACAGCCTGCTGCAGCAAGACAGAGGAACCGCTGTGCTGTTCAGGAGCCAAGTGACAGATTTCACCCCTGGAAAGGCAAACTCYGGAGCCATCAGAAGGATTCTTGGCTCACCCAACTCCTGCAAAATCCCAACTGCTCAGACTAACTGAAAAAAAAAATCTCCTCCAAGTGAAATAATGAACAGCTGGTCGTGGTTCTTCCTAACACTATGAAATATTTGCTAAGAAAAAAGTCAAAATAGGAAAACTACTCTCCCCCACACATATCCTCTCCCCAAAATTAGGTCTTTCATGCAGTTTAAGTTTCAAATGGAAAAATCCTCCCATCTTCCTTCCCATCCAGCTAAGAATAYGTGCATGGTGTGATTAAATAAACAACCCAAGGAGAACAGGGAGAAGCAGAAATCCACCCACAAAAAACATAGCACTGAGACACCAACAGAGACCAGGAGAAAACATCCTCACAATAACGTTTGGAGAATGTTTATATTATGTGCTGTCACTGAAAACAGTTCAGAACAATATCAAGAAATTAACTAATTGGAAAAACACTTTACAGTAATTTTTAATATTAAATATAGAGTAAAATCTTTTCTATTGCAAGGTAGAAGGGAACCACTTTCAGCCTGCAGCTTGCTGAACTTCTCCTCTGCAGTTTCAAAATTGTTATTTATCTTCAGTTTCATTAAAGTTACAGTCTTGTCTTTTCAGTTTTTCTACACAACAACAAGTACCATACAGGGATAGTGATAAAGACACAGTACAACAAAGCATGGAATAAAACTGTATTTGGTAGAGGGGAAAACTCTACTTCTGTTTCCCAGGAAAATCCTGCTTTCTCCACAGAAGCTGCAAACGAAGACAAAGCATTTCCCTGTACCAGGTCAAGTAAACAGACATTTCCTTTAAAGGGCTTTGGATGTATTTTATTTCCCTTGACTAAAAAAAGTGTAGAACAGCATGTGAATGCTCCACCTTACATATCAGAATATTTCATCGGCATGCTCCGTCAGCATTCCTCCAATCCAACAATACTCTGACAGAACCCAATTGTTCAGACAAATTTTTTTATGAGATTTCTCCTACTCTCTCATCCTGTAGTAAGAATCTCATGTTCTGTCCTTGCCTAAGTTTACTTTGCTGAAAACAATTCTTGGTGTATTTGACGCTTCTACTATCAAAAATATGCCAGGAGAAAAAGAACTCCCAAGTTCTGGCTGCTCTTAAACAGGACTCACGCCTGTACACCCCCAAGACASCCCTGTCAGATGCCAGCAAGTTTGTTTTGACTGACAAACACCAAACACTGAATATGCATTTGAACAAATGCCAGGTTAGGACAGGAAGATGAAGCACACCCAAGTTGCCCTAACTGGCATGGCTCTTGCCACCACTTAATGTGGAATCAAACAGAGACAGAATTCAGTTCTTGATGCTAACTCTGACTTCATCCATTTCACCTGCACATAGAACTGTCATCAGCACAGATTCCACTGTGGATCCAAGCCTCCACATCATCTCACACAGATGTAAGTTAAGGTCAAAGAGTCAACTTCCTTTCAGAGCTTCCCTCACAGTAAGAAGACACCACAAAAACCCAAGTAATTACACACACAAACAAAAAAAAGAAAAAACTCTCATGCATTAAAGACTTGAAGAAAAGCTTTGGGTTATCTACTGATTTCAAATTTTCTGCTTTTAAGGCAAAACATGGATTAGCATCTTCGTAATTTTATACCAGCCCAGGGAGGGAGTGAGAAGGGAAAATACATCCCACCTACAGAAACTGTCTCTTCACATCATCTCCTACCATCAACCAAGGTATCAAGATAGGCAAGCTTCTTAAGTACCAAAATGAGAATACAATGCATAAATAAACATCACAAGTTTAAAACAAGAGCAACTCTCCAGCAGAAGAATCTGCCACCATTTCTACTGCCTGAGAGCTTTAAAATGAGCTGATCTCTATCAGAATAAAATCAACTCTTAAACACTCACTTAATGAACAAGGCAGAGAAGACTTGGTTTCCAGCACCCCCCACCCTCACTGCAAATGCCACAAGTTCATTATTTATCCATTTGATCAGTGCATGGCTCTGCTCATTTACAGAGCATCTTTAGCATTTGTTTATCACTGAGTTACAGTTTTTCTAAATGACATCTCTGCTTATGAGGACAACCCAGAAGCATTAAGAAAAGGCTGTAAAAAGTAATTTTCTCCTTCCTATTTAGGTTCCCTGTCTGATTCCATTCCCTGCTCCTTCTCCTTCAGGCCATCCTGCATGCATCCAGTGTTGATGTRCCCCTACCTTCCAGCACTTAGCCAGAGCAAGCACTCTGTGTAAACTATAAAAACTAAAATCACGCCTGTAATATGCCATGTGGAGGCAGAGCGCCAATTGCCCAAACGGTACAATTGAGCACTCAGTGTCATTACCCAGTCCAAACACTTGCTCAGAAGTGTTGCCTGAATGTCACCTTTGGACAACTATCTCCCTGGAAGCAACATGAGTTCTGAGCTGCATTTCAGCCATTCCTAAGACAGCAGACAGCATGGCATCTCTGTCTCTCGATGACACATTCTAARCATTGGTGCAGAGTTCTTTAAGCAGTACCAAGGAAGCAGTGCCCTGAAATGAAGTGCCTGGCAGCCAGGCTGCACACAACAGCTCTACAGGGCTGTGAAATAGCAAGTCGGGCTCATTAACCTAACAAGATTTATTTTTTAAGCTTCAGTGTTTTTAAGCACCGTAATGTAAAACGGCAGCATCTGAAACTGCATTTTATGAACCACACTAGCTCAGACAAGTATTAAAGACAAAAAAAWTCCCAAAATCCCACCTTTCATGAAAAAAAATTTCACTGCAGCATTTTTGCTTATTTTTGAGGCTGGCCCCTATTCTCCAGTCTTAAAATCCAACACAACTTCGTGTCTCAGCTTTTCTCAGATGAGTCCCATGACTTTTGCCTTATATTAGGCATGGAACACAATTTAGAACTTGCTAAATATTTAACTTGGCATTTGGGCCTTTGTTGTTTGACACACAGATCCTATAGATCTACAAGGACCAGAGCAAAGCCCTTCTGAAGAACTTAAGGACAAGGAACAGCCAGTAGCCATTGCCAGGTAGCAAACTGCACCGCCTAAAATAAACCTTACCTGACACTCCTTTTGGATGAGTTTTTTGTGAGGCACTTACTGCCAATTAGCAAGTGCTTTTAAAGCTGATTTTTCCCTGCTCCAAAATTTTTGGAGAGCAGCAAAAGGTTTTTAAAGACAACATTAAATTCAGTAAGAAATTTCAACTCTGTTTGGTGTTGCAAAGCCACCTTCAGACCAAAACCACAAGTATGACCAGGTCAGTTAAAAGCCCTTAGTCCTACTTTGCTGACTTCAGCCCCACTTCCCTGCTTGAAGAGCAAGGAAGTTTCAGATTCTTTCCTTACTCAGCTAAAAATGACTCCCTTACAATGGGCAGTTTTAATAATTATTTCCACGAGGAACTCCTCATGCCTGACCTACAGCCACAGTGCTTTCCCTCATGYTCCAGCAACTCCCATCCAAGATAATCGCAGCTTTCTCACCAGAACAATTTAGCTCTCACACCTCCAAGACACTGCACTGAAAAACTATCTGTCCGTCCGTCCATCATTACTGAGCACTTCTTGACAGAACATTTTTCCACTGTTCACTTCAGGAATACACTTGAAGTCTGTTTCACACCAAAATAGCAATGTTTATACTACTACCTTGCAAGTGGAACACACAAGGGGAAATAAACCCCCAGTCCCAGTGGAAGAACAAAGTCCAGCTCTGACTAATAACTAGCTAAGYTCATTTTGCAAGACACTGCTAGGGCTTTTTCATACCTTTTATCTAACTATCTGAGGTACATCAAGGGATTTGTGAGGCAAGAGCGAATCAAAACAAATCAAGGATCATTTGAAAAGTGGCAAACTGGGCCAAGTATTTCAAGCACCCATTTTTCACTTTAGGATCCAAAGCACAACATTTAAATAGGCAACCCAAAACCTCTGCAAATGACAAGGTATAATACCCTACACTACAGCAAGAACTCCATGCTTGTTCTCCCTCACCCTGCTACCTTTTAGCCTTCAGAATATCACTTCTGATGCTTTCAAAACACATGAGCCCATCTCAGTTTCAGGACAGCTTACTGGAAAAAATAATCTGATTTGAAACATCCAGAAAGAGAAATTAATTTACACGTCTCCAAATACAACAGTGAGAATGGATTTTAACTTTCACAAACTAACAACTGAGGCAAAGTTCTGCCTTCACACCTACAGGTTTTCAGGTGAATTTACCACTTAGTAGCATAGGTTTCAAGGCACTTTAAGATGCAGATGTTGACAGCATTAATAATGCATTACAGAAAAAATTCCACCCGAGGCTCTACTGAAGCCAAGGCTTTGGCAGTGCCTGGCATTTCTATAGGTCAAACCCTCACCACCACCCTATTTGGATGACATACCCCTGAAGTACATTTGATGATTTCCTGGCTCTTTACACAAGATACCATTTTCTTTAGATGAAGATCAGCTCCCTAGTCACTGCAAGGGAAAGCAGACATGGAAGCCAAGTGCAGCAGATGATCAAGTGCCCACTCCGTTTCAGCTTTGCAAATTTTGTGTGTTTTCCTCAAATCCATTTTCTAAGATGAACAAGTTGTGAGATTCTCACTTGCCCTACCCTGCTACTACAGCAGCACTGTCACCACAGACACTGTCTGGCAGCACCACCTCTTCCCTGCACAGTGAGGATTGCTCCTACTTATTGGGGACACACAATCAGATCCGCTGTCTTCTCAACGTGTGCTGACCCTCCCCAAACCAAAACGCCTTGTTCAGCACAAATCTGCTGGAACGTCTCAACAGCATCTTCTTTCATTTTATTCTGTTAACTGCACACTCCATTTCACTTGCTGCTGCTACAAAAATGAAAAGGGGGGAGAGGAAAAGGGAGGTGAGAGGAGCAGCATGCTGCTGAAATGGCATAACACAGTCCCCACGACTGGCAGCCGAGTCTCTGCTGCAGGGACACCTGCATTAGGACTGCAGTGTGCTTCTGATGACGAGACAGGTGCTGAGGTATTCACAGGAAAATTCCCTCCTCTCCTCTGCACGCTGCATTCCCAGCAGCATATACAGCAATAAAAACAGAGGGGCAGGCATGCTGAAAGCTGTATCTATAAGAAGGTTGTGAAACTACAAGGAATAATATTCTTTTTCCACTTCAAATCCTCATTCCAAGCACTTGGCATACTTCCACATGAAGCAAATTCATGCATTAACTGGTATTCAGCTGCAGTCGTTCATGCAAGAAAAATTTCATGCCAGTGTAAAAATAGCAACACCTCGTCTCACTATCATTTTAACTTTCCTGCCCAAATTTCACATTTATGTGGGAGGGAAAGAATACACATTTTAGTCTCTGACATGAATAACAAGATATAAACATCACAATAAAAAAACCCACTGAAACACATACTCAAGCCTGTGAAAGCTGAGCTTCAGACAACGCTGTTACATCAACAATATTAAGCTGCCACATTTTCAATCCAAGGCCTTAACACAAGTTTGCACYGTCTCCTCCAAACCCTCCCTCAACCTGAACTTCTGATAGAAACCCCTTCTTTTGGAGAAGCTTTGAAAGAAGTGACCACAGACGCAAAGCTCTGACAGTGTATGAATGATGTGGTGGTCTATATCAGAGCCACAAACAGCAGCACCTGTAATAAAGGTTCTTCCCATGCCATTGCAGAACCCAAATGGAAACCAACCCCAGCAAAATACCCAGCAACTGAGGGATACTAAAGGGACAGCTTGAGCCTATGCAGGCAGTTTTTGCCACCCTTAGCAAGTAACCTGTCAAGTCTTGCTCACTGTTATACCTATTTAGCAGAGACAAAGTAATGGCATCACATAACCATGAAGAAGATGGTGCCACTGGGCTTCCCAGAATCACTATCTTCCCTTACCACCAAAATCCCCAAATGTCACACCTGAACAACTGCAGCCCCCTAAGACTCTCCCTCAAGTACCTGAGGTAAGCATCACCTAAGCTACTTAACAAATTACTTACAGGGCCACTCAAACCAAAGCCACCTCATCACAGCCCTGAAAAGCTTAGAGGGGTTATGTTCCCCCCCAGACTGTGTCACAGGCTCAGTAACAAGAGCTACAGAAACAGCATTTTGGAGTTTTCCCGAAGGACAGCTCAAGGACTCTAAACTTCTTTGGATAAGCATATCCCAAGGACGATCACCACAGACTCAGAAAGAGGACACAGCCAGCTTTGACGGATTCAGTAGTGAAAACGAAGGAATGCAAAGAACACAAGTAGTACAGAACAATGTAGTTCTTCAGCAGTAGCTACATGAAGTTGTTTCAACTTGGTCAATTCAATGATTAAAAACAGGGAAGTACATGAAGCATGACTCTGCTTCGAACAGAAGATTTCAGCCATCTTCCTGAAACAACTTCACTTGCAGCAGCACCAGGATCTCCAGACAATGTGTGCACCGCTGAGAAATGACTGAGGAGTCCTGCTGTGCACTGTTACATCCTATTCCTCACTGCCCTACTTTCAAGGGACTAATTATTCTCTTAAGCCTTGTTTAAGGAAGGTGAGCTCCCAAGAAAGAGAAAATCCTTCTCTAATGTTAATCACGTTCCTTTTCCACCGGACTCACCTTTTGCCTTGACTATTCCAAGGCTAGATTTGACTACTTCTCAGTACAAGACACCTCTAAGCGTGCAATGAAGCACCTTGCCACACTGACACATCCACAGAGACTGACTTGGATTCTTGAAGCATCTTCCTTTAAACTGGCACCTAAGGAAAGAGTAAAGACCTAAAAGAAACCCCAAAATCCTAAGCTGTTAAAAACACAAATGCATTGTTTCAGTGCTATCTCTACAAGAGTCAAGGCTGAAATCCCAATGATCATTTATTATCTTGACCACTGATTAATTTGAGGGGGCTTTTCTACATGTTTGTTGCCTGCAGAGTCTTCAAGGGGAAGTACCTTTAGCCTTCTCAGAGCTCAAGAAGCAGTTATTTCTATGTCACACTCGGACATTGCTGCAACAGACCACAACCCTTCACTAATCCTTCGAAAAGGGAGTTTAGAGTAGCTTTGCACAACTAAAGCTGGAACACCTTCTCACAAATACTTTTTCTGGAATACTTTTCCCCTATCCCATTTGCCCGGCCTCATGCACTTGTGTTCAAGTTTCAGCTCAGAACTGTACACACCCATTCATTTCCAGCTGAAATAAGTTGTTTTCCTAAGGACTGTAGCTCAGCACAGCTGAACAATGGAATCACCACATCTGAACCGTAAGTATACAAAGCCAGCAGCAATAAAGCTTATGGCAGACTGAGCTGTGGGGCCTTGCCTTCACCCATGTTTATTAACAGCAGAGCTGAAGTGTGTCCATGCAGGAGCAGCTCTCTCCCATCTGAGCACATGATCATTTCTTGCAGTGCAGCTAGCCCTTGGATCAAAGTAGCTCCTCTGGAGCCCATGCCAAGCAAGCTGCTGAAATTAGCAACTATGCAGATTCAGAGGAAAAAGAGGTTTTAAAGAGCATTTATAGCTCATCATGTCAGTCACAGGCAATGTGATTGCCTCAATCAGAATCATCTCTATCCATCCAAAATAAATTTCCCAAAAGGAAGCCTCTGCATGGTGCACTGTTTTCCCTGACAGAGCATGTTCCATTTTTAAGGTTAAGAAGAGACAAACCACGGACATTTCCAATGTTCAACAATAAATGCTCTAAATTTTTACACTGAATGTGCCAGAAAGGATTTCTCAGCCAGCACAGACTTTCAGCAACCAGCCCAGTCAGCTTGGCTACATTCCTCCTGCATCTGCAAGTGACTACRGCAGTAGTACAGCAGCTACAATTCCCATAAGGAGCTTACTCCAGGTTCCTAACTGCTGTCAGATGACTTATTTCTGTCTGTTTCCCAATTCTGATCCTAAAGTCAAACTCATCGTCAAAACAGAGGACAGCTCACATGCTCACACCACAAAGCTTCCAAACAAAAGACAGACCTCCATTCCATGAAGATCTGACATGCAGACAAGTCAACAGTATTTCACTTCAACAGTATCAGAAGGCAAGTAAGTAATCCATGTTTGTCCATGTATTTTCATCCCCACATGCGGATAGTGAGATAAACAGATTGGTCAGATCACAGGACAAGAGAAACAAAGGCAGTAGAAATAAAGGATCTGGTATCTGGTATAATGGAGTTACTCTGATTCCTAATTTCCTCTCTTACGGACTTGAACACTGCATCTTCTCATCTCTAGAAAACTCCTTGCTCTCCCCAAACCTTCCAAGGTAATAGCACTGTCTTCCTCTGGGATGAGGCCCTCCTGACAGTGCTTGTAGAAACCCCACAACCAGCACCCACTGGCACCCACCCGTGCAGGACCAGCTGTCCTCAGCTCTGCAGCAATGACAAATCCCAGGCATCCCTGCTGTAGGAAAAGGAGCTCATAACGCCAGGGTTCCATGAAAGCACGATTGGCGTTTGTGAATCCAACACACACTCAAAAGATGCTGCATCACACCAATTTACTACTCAAACTGGATCTGGGGTGCACGCAAAGCTGATGCTTCGGAGAATTTCCGTTCCCMACCACAAAGCCATTCAGATACCAGCAAAACAAAGAAAAAATAACCTCCCTGCTTCATGGACAAGTAAGTTTTACTTCTGTAGTAGCACTTCAAACATTTTCTCATTCCCAAAAACCAGCTGGAGAGCTTTCTTTACAACAGCTGGGGCTGTCACCCAACACCATGGTGCCTCAAAGTTTAACAACACCTATATGACATTAGGTTACCATCAAGCAAGAAGCAAAGACACCCCCTTTTTTTCCTTTTTCCACTGAAAAGATGATATACCGACCCCAGGGCAACAAAATGGCATTTTGTAGTAAGAGTAGTGATGTGATGAAGCGTGGGAAATGAACTGTGGCAAAAAATTCTGTTACACAACACACTCCCAAGCCCTGTCTATCCCCTCCATGGCAGCAGACTGTCTTCTTGCCTGTGCTAAGGAAAATGAAGCTAGGGAGGAAAAGACACAGCAGACATCCACCTCTCCCAGCATGGCAAGAAAGAAAAGATGTTCTCCCACTCCAGTCTGTCTGCTTTGCCCACTATGTATAACCCACACTCCCCCTGGAACTGTGTTTCTCTCCCACAAGACAACACTGGGGATTAAAAGCCTTAAAAAAAGAAAACACTGAAAGCGTGCCTAAGCAGTGTTTCTTCCTCCTTGTTCCTGTGAAAAGGAAATCCTCTCAGATTCTCAATTCTGATCACTCTTGCACACATTCTGCCATGTGCATTTCAGTCAGCAGGTCCACAGTCACTTGTAGAACACACAAATTTATTCAACCATTCCCTGTGGCCACTGAGCATAAAACACAGTGAGCAAGTGGCCTGAACTGCACAGCACCAGTTGGGTTTCAAACAAAAATAGTTTTAAGCTGCCCACATGTTTTCTTACACAAATTTGGCAGGCAATCTTTCCCTTCTGTAAGTGGTTTTGGTCGGCTGCTCTTCACAACAGCAAGCAAGTGCTCTGCTCTGAAGGATGAGGCAGCAGAAGGGAAGGAGGAATGTGGAGGAGGGACAGGATGAACACACAAACAGCTACTCTGTTCCAGTCCAGCTCAGAATTCCCTTTGGCATGAATGAAATACTGACGTGTGCATGGGCTTTTTCACAGCAATACAGCATCTACTGGTCAGCAGATACGTTTAAAAAAAAAAAAAAAGGCAGAAACATAAGAACAAAATTTTTTATCAAGCAATGCCACATGTAGCTTGGCTTAGTCAGAGCTTCCTCATCCCATCATCAAAGCAATTAAGAGCACCAGTTCACTGAAAGGATACCCTACGAGAGGACTCYGTCCCTCTCTTCACGGTCTTAACGCAAAACACAATTCCAAGGTCTGAAAAAGCCAAAGAAATGTGGTTTATTTACCCCACAACTGATCTTTCTTTTCACCAGGCAGTAGCTCCTTTTCTCAAGCCATGCTACATTAAGCGACTGATAGACAGGAGATGTGGACACTAATGCATGTTAGAAACAAGAAATACACTACAGCATAGCAGAAATTATTGTCACTGGAAGGACAGTTTTCAAACATTTGTCTAATAATAAAAAAAGACGTTGCAGATGTGCAGTTTTGATTCCAGCCTCCCGAAAGTTTAAGTGAAACTGTGAAACCTTTCAGTATATGAAGGTTTAGTTACCATTTCCCTCACCTTTACTTCCCAAGCCAGGAAACAGCAGAAAACATCAGCAAAGCTGCTACTGCCTGAAATTCACCATCACAGCAGAACCTGGACACTCAAGAATGGCTCCTTAAGGAACATGTTTTAAGTGAGCATCAGGGAAACAGGTTCATCCCAAGAAATCAAACCCTACACAAGATTCAGTTTATGGCAAACTATAGAAATCCCTTTTTTCTTTCTATGCAGATGATTTTTATCAGAACTTGCTTTTATCCTGTCTCCAGAAGTTCTGCAGCCCACATCCAATTTAACCTATCAGGACTGGGGAGGGGATAGTAGAAACCAGAGGTCCTTCGAGGACATCTGCATTTCTCCATGTAATTATCTTGCTGAAATAATTATTGATATTAAAAATTGCTGATATCCCTCATCATGCAGCATAACCGAGTCCATGTATTAAGTGAAGACATTAATAATGTAAACCAAAAATAGTTTCAGAAGATATGACTAGTTAGGTCAAGAGCCTTGAAATTACTCCAAGTTATTGCAATTTAATTCATTTGTATTTATTCCTGTCCTATGAAGTTAAATGAAGACGTAGCTGTGCCACTGTCCCAAACTAGCAACCATGCTTACACACAGAAAAACTGAGCCCAACAAAGGAGTGAAATGAACCAGCTGAATCATAATGCAGATTTCTTTTCCTTTTTTGGCATTTACAACTCAAGTATTTTTTTCAATGAAGGAACCAGTAYGGCCTAGCTCAATAATCTTCTCTTACAGTGAGAAGTGAAAGGATAAAGTTACAGCACGAGACAGTTGGATTCAATATCTGATTAGAATTCCTATTGTTACTGTCTGGGGAACTGAGAAGGAATTATTTCTAATAATTTCAACTCATTTGGTTAAAATTCTGACAAGCTTGACAGTCCCTGAATTCTTCCTTCAATACAAACTTCTGTTTGGCATATCTAATAAATGAGTTGCAAATTTTTTTTGCTCTATTTGGCACACCCAACTAAAAGCTGCAACATATTGAAAGGATTTGAACAGTTTTTAACATATGGTAAATGAACAGACTTGTGAGGGTAGTTAAAGCAAGTATGACAAAATACATCTATTTTTCCCATCTTATCAAAAAGAGGTTCTATTTAAAAAAAGTAAATCGATGTTTAAGGCAAAGATAGCAAGTTTAAGTGGAGTCTTTGCTGTTCAGTGTTTTCTTCCCATGCTAGATATAAACATCATGTGCCAATTTCCTTCCAGTCACCACCACAATTTTCATTTCTACTCTCTCCTTAATGCTTCCAATCACACCTGTTCCATTAAGATATCGAATCTTATTTATTCCACATTTACATGGCAATTAAGTCACAGAGAACCACTATTTATACCAGCCAGTTCCCTGGATTTCCTTCTTGCAGGATTCTGATGCCAAGGCAGTGCAACAAGTTGTTTGGAGTGTGGGTTTCAGCTTTAGAGCATGTGACTTCCTATCAGTCAACACAGCCAGCAAATTCCAGCAAGGCAAAGACATGAAGAGATTTCAATGCAGGAAAAGGTAAGGAGTACCTTGGCCATGGAAACAACCTTTTACACATTACTATGAACATTTAAAGACATGATGCATGAAGAGGTGGGGAAAAAAAGGGAAAAAACCAAATAAATCCACCTGTCCAAAATGTCCCTATGAATTCTCTCACTGTTTTTTGATGAAGGACTCCATTTGAACCAAGAGCTTAAAAAGATGAAGAGCATGGGTCCAAAGAGACCTCTGGTGATCAACTGATCCCACCTGCTAGTCAAGTCCTTGGCTAAGACTTCGCACTTAGTAAGACCCTCACGGGCAGACACAACCACTGAATGATACTGACCTTTCAAACAGAGTTACCTAGTTACTTAGAGGTTTCTCACACAATAATTGCATTTTCATGTTATTGTTACTGAAAAAGAAAAAGCAAAAAAGCATAAATAACAAGAATGGTTTCAAGTTATACCATTAAGTCTATAACCTCTTCCTGCAAGTCAAAAAGAAACAGCTTAAAATACAGAAAAAAATCTATCTATGAGATTTTCTGTCACATTTATCATGCAAAGGAACCCAGAACCAGCTCCCTGRTTTGCACAACAGCAGGAAAAGTAACAGAAATCCAAGATAGTATTTGCTTTTCTAGGAAGATTCAACACATGCTTATTCCAAGCCCTTTTCCTCCTGTCACAGGAAAAATGGGCAGCGGAGGCAGTAGGAAGCATAGAGCAGTTCCAAGGGAATCACCTTCCCATGGTTTGTTTGAAAGCACTCAGCAATGAAGGAGCCCTTGGGAAACACCCAAACTTTACTGCCAGGAAGTTTTCTCCTGGTCCCATGGGGGTGCCTTAGTGCTATGTTGTTTGTGGGAGGATTGCTGCTTCTCCTCCTCATATGACAACCTTGGACACAGGAGCATCAGCTTCCAATATTCATCTCCTGGGGCTGGGACTAGTTGTGGCCCAGACTTAGTAATGGTGCCTCAAAGGAAGGGATACTACAGCAGGGCTCCAACTTACTTGAAAATAATGCACTGAGAGGCTGTCCCGACAACCTATGAACAACTGCAACAACTCAGCTGGATTTCAAACTAGACTTCAGTGGGAAGCAAGACTTCCACAGAGCTCTCCAAGTCCCTTCCAACTCAGGAGAGTCTATGATTGAAATCACTAATAAACACTGGACCACAGAGTAGCCAACACCARCTTCATAAGGGCAAGCTCTTGTTAAAGACAGTAAAACAGCTAAAAAGTAAAGGTTACTAAGAGACAAGATTACTAAGAGAAACTCTGAGAAAGAAATCAGGGAAAGGATTAGGCTGTTAAAGAGCTGGAACGTGGGAAAGCTACTAATGCATGAACACTGCAATATAATGCTGATTTTAATCTTCAGACTAAGAGACTACAATGTTTATAAATATTAAAAGACTTGACCTGTTAAAGMAAAGTTGCATTGCAGAGGCCTCCCTGATTGCTGAAGGTGCTCACGTAGGGCAGTCTCTGCTCTGTGTACATCCTGTGGCCACCACCTAAACTATGCTCTAGTGTCCTCACTGTGGTTCAACCAGACAGTTGAAGGTGTAACACCTGATCCTTTCATATTACCTCGCCTCTTACCTACACCATTGGCAGCTACATACAAAGCAGGATTTGGCCATTATTAAATGATCCCCATGACTCCAGTACAAAGTCAAATAAAAGAACCCCTTCTGCAGTCAGGAAATACTCCCAACACCACAGTAACAAATGAAGTTTTTCTCAAAGTGATTCTGAGTTTCAGTTTAAAGTAGGTGGAAGATATCTACCTTAAGCTAGAAAGCTGAGGGCCATAAAAGCACTCAGTAAGGACATAATGTAAGTGTCATGTGTGGGCCTGCACTAGACCCCAGTCTGTCTCCCTAAAGCCAAACACAAATGAGCTTTCAAATAACCTGAAGGTCAGAGCACATAGCTACTGCTCTTGAAAAGTCTCAAATCAATATAGAGAACATAAAATTGCCCCTCCACTGTCATAAGCTTCCTAAGTGGATTTCTGAGCTATGAGCCTGAGTTCAGCACACAACACAGACCGCATCCTCATCTGTCAGGACTGAACTTGCCTCCTATTCTCCCACCCAACAGACTGCTTATCTTGACTAATTCAAGCATCAAAAACACAACTACATGTTTACACCACACTAAGATCTCCTGTAACATAATTACTCCTTCACTGGCACACACAACACAAAGCCTGAAAACTTAAACCAACAAAAAAAGCCTTGTGTCAGTAAAGTCACACATCAACAAATATATATGGTCAAGACACAGGAGCAAAAGAACCAAGTGAACAAAGCTAACTGCAGCTTAACCCACAGTGCTGAAGTTTCATTCACTTGTATTCCCACACAAAGCTTGCAACACCAGATTCAAGAGACAGAGCCAAGACAATGCTTGGCTTCAGCTGAAAGCAGCAAAGCCAGCTCCACTTCTGCACCAAGTGCACCTTCTTTGAAGGTGGCCTAAGCACAGGGCAGCCAGGATACTGTGTGAAATCCTCTGGGCTGACAGCTGCATGAAATTTGCTGAAGACTGATTTCTGTGTTTTATCATTTGGAAGTGATTTTGGCCCCAGAAGCAGCCCTTGCAGTAAGGACCTCTACCACCATCTGAACCTCRGTCTCTCTGGTAACTGAACCTAAGTAGCACACTACAGAAAACACCTTTTCTTCTGATTTTAATTTATAACCAGCTTAGAGGGAAAACATTTTTGAAGACTTTATGAAGAGGCAAGGTCTGGTGATCACTCCAAATTTAACTAAATACTAAGCAGTATCGATTATTTTCAAAACAACAGAGATGACAGATCCTGCTGCCCAAGCAAGAGCAGATCTCTCCATCTCCACACTGCTATCTCTGAATGAGTACCAGAAACTGCTCCACGGGAGAAAAAAAGCCCTGAAATGGGAAAACAAGACACTCACTGTGAACAGACTGCTCAAAGTTACAACAGAAACAAGTTTGGGGGGAAGTATAAATTGTAGTTCTGGACATGTCCTGGAATGCAAGACAAATACATGGCTTCTAGAGATGTGCTAAGAAATCATGAATAGATTGCACTGCTACCAGAGTACCTGAGAGATTCATGAACTGACTCAGCCATACTTCACACACATCTAAATCCTGACAAATCATGCTTGATTCCTGAGGATGATTTTTACCTGGATCCAGCTGGTGCTAAGAACAGGAAGTGAACATGTGACAAAATTATCAAAAGAAAAGCCACCACATCCCACTGAGAAGCAAGTGGGGTGCTCAGTTCACACAAGTCCAAATTCTGTTACACTGACAAAGTAAACTTCCCAACTGTCCTTCCAAACTGAACTATTAATAAGCACCACATACCTTATTAATTTGACATACTATGAAGCTGCATATGGCAACTGTGGTTAAAATAAAGAACAAAAAATWAAAAAAAAAAGCTTTCAGTATGCAATGAGGCAAGTGAGGCACTGAAATATTTATTTGATGGCACAAAGCCCAGTTCACTACTGCTCTCCCTACTTCCCCACACAAACCCAGCCACACACACAAACATTAGTGAAAATGTCTTGCTCATACACTTGTGCCAGTTTATTCAGCACAAAGTGAACAGCTGAGTTAATATTCTGGATGTAATTATGTTAAACAGTTCCAAAGTCCACACGGAAGTTAACACCAAGTATTCTTATTGATCAAAAAGTTTAGGGCAACTTAAGTGTGGCCACTGCAGGAAAAAAAGCCTACAGGACAAGCACTGGTGGAGGAACTATTTTGTCAGAATTCTGACAGCAACTAATAAGGCTGCAGCTTCTTGTTACAATAAAGGATGCATGCAAACATTTTAACAAATCATCTGGCAATGAAATAATGTTTTTGCTTGCAAAACCTGAAAAACCACAGGAACAAGAAAAAGGTATTTCATAAAATGGTTTGGAAGCTCATCTCGTTACAGCCCCCTGCCATTTGCAGGGACACCTTCCACTATCCCAAGTTGCTCCAGGCCCCATTCAACCTGGCCTCAGACACCTTCAGGGATGGGGCAGCCACAGCTTCTCTGGGCAACCTGTGCCAGGGAACATTTCCTTGAACTACAAAAATGAATATAACCTGTAACAGAGACCTGTTTCACTCTATGATTTCTTGGCTGACTTCTCCCTCTGGCTGAAAGGTTACTTTCAGCTTACCCTCACAGGAACAGATAATGTCATTCATTTCATACAACATCACTGCTGCAGAGGGAGATCTGCTTCTGTAGAGGAAGCAAGAACAGGTTACATTTAGACAACTGGAAATGCAGTAAGAGAAATTACATATTGCAAACATGCCTTTCTGCTCTGCTGAGACCCCCATCTTGAGTCCCACCTGCAGCTTTGGGGTCCCCAGCACAGGAAGGACATGAGCTGCTGGAGTGAGTCCAGAGGAAGCCACCAAGGTGATCAGAGGGATGGAGCCCCTTTGCTATGAAAAAAGGCTGAGAGAATTAGGATTGCTCAGCTTGGAAGAAAAAAGGCTTCAGAGTGACCCAATTGTGGCCTTCCAGCACCTGTAGGGAACTTGCAAGAAAAAGGAGGAGACACTACTTACAAGAGTGTGTAACAGGATAAGGAGGAATGGGTTCAAATTGATTGAGAGGAGATTTAGATATTAGGAAGATACCCTTCCCTGCAAGAGTGGTGAGGCCCTGGCACAGGGTGCCCAGAGAAGCTGTGGCTGCCCCATCCCTGGAAGTGTCCAAGGCCAGGCTGGACAGGGCTTGGAGCAATCTGACATAGTGCAAGGTGTCCCTGTCCATAGCACAGGGCTGAAATAAGATGATCTTCAGGGTCCCTTGCAACCCAAGCCATTCTGTGATTCCATGATTCTATGAAACGGAAACACTGGCAACAAAGATTAAAAGAGAGAGAGTTATGGCAGGCAGTGGCTGAAATCCCCAGTAATGTGACCGCAATGTCACCCGCAGGGGTGCGTGTCCCGCACCYCTCCCGGCGGGGGTGGCGGGGGGGGGAGCGCCGGTGCTCGGCCCCGTTCGCCCGGGCCCCACCGACTGCCGCAGCCTTAACGGCCGAGCCCGGGGACCGGCCCCGAGGCCCCCCGCGATCCCCCGGCCCCCTTTGTTCGCGCCCCGGCCGTACCTCCAGGATGTCCTCCAGTACGTACGCCTCCATCGCGGCCGCCCGCGCCCCGCCTCACCGCGCCGCCGCCATGCCCCGCCGCCCCCTCCCTCACGGCCGGGCCTCCCCCCGCCGCCGGCACGGGAACAGGAAATGGACCGTTCCACCCCGTGCGCGCCCGGCGCCTACCACCGCGTGCGGAGGGGGGTGCGCGCCGCGCCGCTCCCCAACGMCCATCGTGCGCCCCTCCGCCACCGCCTCAGGGCTGGAAAAATACAACAATTCAACGAAAAAAGCCCGAGCAGAACCAGCTCATTCTTACGCGTCCCTTGGATCATTTCACCCCTTTCCCCGCCGTGAACTCGCAGAAACCCCAGCCCTTAGCTTAGGCAGATCCGTGCCATGCCACATTTGCTTCTGTGCTATGACCTGTCTTCCCATTACACCAAAACCTCCTGAACGTCTTTCAAGTGCTGCTCCATCAACTGCCGTGTTTCCTACTAGCCTCACCTTCCTCCTCCGCCCAGCTCCCGGATGGCAAGAATTCCAGAAACACGCTATAGAAAAACCAATAGAAAAAGGTACTGACCGCATGGAGCAAGGTCTCCACAACGTAGCTTTGAGAAACATCATCGTCTACCCACCAAGATGAGTAACTACCTCTTACCTACACACTTCTCTGCTTAACCCAAAACATCAAATAGACCAAAAGATGATATCTTACATATTCCATAACCCTAGGTGAGAGTGATACCAATTCTGTTCACAGCAGGTCAAAATCACTGAGCAATCGTATCTGCAGATCTCAAAGTAACTCATTTTCCAGTTCAAAACATGCAGCATAATCCATCTTGTCAACCCCACAATAATCCTCTCTCATTATGTCATTTTAGCAGAGCACAAAGGAGTCTAACAGGCAAAGGAATTAAATTCACATGTTTACTTGAAGAAATACTCACAGTAATAACTTAGTTTAATCAATGCTATCTTTTCTCCAAAAACACTAATTTGTTAAAAACACTTAATTAATAGCAAGAATATTCTTACCTGGATTTAGAAAGCTGGCCAGATTTGCTAGTAACATCATAAAGAGAAATTCCAGCTGATCATTATATATTTTAGGCACAGCTACATTATTCCATTTAAAAATGTTATTTAACCACCAAAAATGGGAATTACATCCTACTCACCTATTACAAAGCCCCTCATTTTACACAAATCTGCCTGGTCTGTCCATACTATTTTTCCACTTTAGGGAACACCCCGGATTTTACACTGTTTTACAAGAATTAATTAAAGGAAGAACCACAGAACAATATTCCAGGATTCCTCCAGAGTCATGCTTTTATGGTAGCATTTCTAACATCCCCAGCAGCCCATGTTCCCATGAACATCCAGCAATAAAGCACAAACATTAGCCCAAGTACAAAGCCGTCCGTGACAGCTTGAAGGATTTCTTAGTGTATAGATATATATACACATATAGGAAAAAAACAGCCACCACCTCCCACAAAACACTCATGTCTCAAAAGACAAGTTATTCAGTCTTCTGAGCCTCAGAAAGAATTAACAGATACCTTTTATCACACACACAAAGAAAAAAAAAAAAGAACTTRGCACTGAGCTAGAGATGCTTCACACATGACACCACCGAAAACATTTTCAAATGCAAAGGCAGCATTACACGGGAAAACAAAAGCAGCTGTCTGCTTCTCCCTCTCCGTTTGGGACACTTCAGAGCTTCAGAGCCCTGTCTGCAACAGCATCACTTCAGTCACTAAACTCGAACCCAAAGAGTAATTCAGAGCTGTCCGTACATCATGAGAGAAGCAAGGACTCAGGTTCTACATGTGAGCCATGAGGGCAGTGAAAAACCTTCCTGGCACTGCAAACAAGTCACCCTCTACATTTTTTTGTGGGCAGCAAACAAAACATTACAAATTTCACACTTAAGCTCAATACCCAATCCTTCCTCCTCTCCCCGGCCCACCTTAATCTGCAGCTCTCTGGTGCGGGCTTAGAAAGAAGCATGTTTGCAAAATGAGATCTCATACTTTCTTTCATACTTGAAAAATATTTACAGTGGAATATCAAATTCTAAAAAGCCCATCCCCAATTCTATGTTTTACTGAAGATCTCATAGTGGTGTACAGTAAAGGCTTTAACACATGCTTCCATTCTGTTCCTGAAAAATAAAGAAAGAAATAAAGAAAAAGAACTTTCTATGAAAAAAAAAAAAACATTTAGACCCTTGGAATTAATTTCTTTTGTATTTCTACTGTGCGATTTTGGGTTTTACACACAGGTCATCTTCAATTCTGCACAGGTAAACACAAACCCATGTYTTCCTCACTTTCAAATCCAGCTCTAAGAATTCCAGAACCGTTGCTTAGGAAAGATAAAACACATTATCTCTTCAAAACATCTCAGCTCCTACTTGAAAGCTAACGATCTTTAGTGTTATGCTGAAGGGCATGATCCACTCAGTGCCCTCATTTCTTACCATCTACTACAAAAAATCAGCCTTTTCTCCTGATCAAGAGGTACCCTAAAACTATGCAGCTGTCTGAGCTGTGTCCATCTATCATGTCCCTTACGCTCTGTGGGCCTAAAGCACACAAAACCCTTCTGTTCCCCACATAAAAGGTGGGAGAGAGAACATCTGAAGTGCAGCTTCAGGAGACAGTCTTCAAAACGGGGAACAAAGTTCTGTTTCAAGCCACATGAAGCGTGGGGAATCCTGAGAGCGTTCTGAGAAAACTCGAAACTTTGAAAATTTGAGTGCAAAGCTAGGGATGGGTACAAATCAAGGCTGGTTTACTCTGCACTGTGTTCCCCACACAGCACACTGGTAATTATGTGGAAATGACCAAGGGAAAAATAAAAAGCTCCACAAGAACACAGTTGTTCATGCAGAGCAGAGCTGTACACGCTCAAGAGCTCGCTGACAGTTTTCAGGAAGATCTTTCATTCCAACCTTCCAATGCCACACAAGCCACCACAAATTTTGAACTGGGATCACGTCACCCTGAAGCACAAGCATTTCAACCATTGATCCGAGACAGATTCTGGCACCCAGAAATGTGAGCATTGAACAATTGATCAGACAATTCCCACTCTTATATCACAAAAGCACATTGTTATCTATTTACAGCTGATCAAGCAGTACTGGTCACCAACTGTCCCAAAGCACATAAACACACTTTTTTTTTGTGTGTTTTCAGAGTCACAGAGCACAGTGTCAAGGTTGGGCTGTTTAAACCCAGCTACTACTTATTCAGCAAAATCATGAGGTGCATTAATTACTAAAAAACCCCTAATCATTCTGACAACAAAAAAAGGAGAGTTGAAGACAGACCCTCAATACAGAACCAATTATCAGTTATACCCTTTAGCAAGCATTCCCAAGTATTTCCCTTTCCAGAAGTAGGTACTCAATCAGACAGAATCCAAAAGTTCCTGAGACTGTTAAGACCAAAGACCAGAGTGGGTTTCCAGCTGAAATTTTGACATTCTGATTATCTGCTAGAGTGCCAAGAGGCAAAACCCCCACCACTGTCACATGGAATACCTTCAAAACTGAGGTACCTATCACACTGAAAAATCCAAACAAGATGATACCCTTGAAATCAGAAAACTCAGTTAATTCACCAAGAGAAAAATTCCATCCTTAAAACCTTCAAATGACCAAGTTTGCTCTTCTAACATGAAACAAAAACCAGGACAAGATACAGGAGCAGTTTTTGATATACAAGAAAATTACTCAGTGCAAGGAATATCCACATAGGTTTTCCAAAGGCAGCTTTGAAAAATCTATGTGGATATGTTCGGCCCAATTCTTCCACTTTTAGAGTGATGATACTTCCACCTACATTCATTTTGCTGGACTGAACCCAATTGTTCATATCAGCGCTTAGAATAAAAAACAATTTTTCAAATCCCTTGACAATTAAGCCAGAACAGAATGTTTCCCCAAACAGATACCCCTAAGGGTACTCCCTTCGGCAGATAAATGCACTAGGATTTATCAAACTTCATTAGGAACTACAGCCTGTAATTTGCAGCTCTCCATCATACCAGTATAAGCACCAAGACACTAAAAATGTTCTTCTCTGCTACTTCTGGTTTCCTCTTTTCTAAAATACAAAAATCTTGTTATACCCCAAAAGCATCATCTTAGCTTGCAGCAGTTTGCATCAGTCACCACTTGGTGCAATTTTTAAGGTCCCTTAGTTCTATGTCAATACAAAATAAAATGAGTTTTAAACCTACTATTTCAGGTTCTCCCTCCAGAGAGATTCATCCARCTCCTACTTCTTGATCCTCAGTGGTTACATAAAAAAAAGTCAGCCCAAACCAAAACCTCCTGAAGTCAAGACCCCTGTCTGTTTTTTCTGTTTTCACATTGTATATTGGTTTGTTTTACTTCACTTCTTGCAGCAATCATAGCTCTGCAGTTGTCAGCCTAAATTTCCAACATCCTTCAGGCAGGTGCTTAATGAATTTCAAATAAAAGAAACCAACTTACTTCCTTTTATTTTCATTATTGGGGTGGAGATGTGCACGGATGACAGGCTCTAAACTGATAAATGCTGAAGACATACTTTTATTCTGATTTTTTTTTCAAACCCCTAGCCTTATAATTCAATGTATCTCTCTGAGCATTTCAGACTTTCCTGCCAAAAGCTGCAAGGGAGCTTTCACATGAGTTTTAGAGTCACAAGATGATCCTTGCTGCCCATTCTCATTATCACACCCCTCTTGATTCAGCTCCGTTATCTCCCATAGACAAGGAAACTTTGATAACAAAGACATATTTTTCTTCTCTAACAACAACGTAACAACTTTTTTTGACCATCCAAGATGATTTCTCACTCAAAAACTAATTTTTCTGCCAAGATAGATCTTCCATTTCTCTGCAGCCTATTCTCCCCTTGGCCTAGAGCACCAGCAAGGCATTCCAGACTCTTCTGACACATTCAGTGTTTTCTTTTCAGTTAGTGTTATTCATTTTGGTAAAGAGACAAAGCTGGAAAGGATGGAATTCTATTCCTTATGGTATCCTTGAGATCCAGGTTTTCCACAGCTCCAGGGAAACTAGAATCGGGAAAAGGTGTCTGACTTAACTACCTTTGAAAGCGCCACAATTAACACATCCCAAGGTTTTTTATGTCCATTTGGAAGACTGCATGACACTAAAGAGGTTTCAAGACTGAGTGTTGAGAGACTAGGACACTTATGACCTGTCTGATGGAGTAACTCCCCCATTTCCATTCACAGAACTCCCCTCTGATCTGTTCTCCCTAAAGAGAAGCACTACACTGCAGAAGCTGACTTGGCAGCTTGCATGAACTGTCAGGATGTGGTGGGATTAGGAAATATAAGGACTCCATGCCCAGAGAAGCCTTCTCCAAGAGATGGAGACCTCCTTCCAGTAAGAGCTGGGGAATTAGGAATTTCAGCATTCCAGCTGCATTACCATTTCATAGACAATTTCTCAATCAAGAGTCAATTAAAAAAGGTGATTAATTCCACAACTGAACTAAGAGCTAGCACCATCACGCCAGGAAGAGAAATACAAAGATTCATCAACAGATTATACTAGCTCAGCCAAAAAGCACTCAGTTGATAGCACTTTTCCCAGGAACCTGAAGACAAGGAATGTCAAAAGCAAGCTCTGTCTGGAGGGAGACTGCAACACTCCAGTCAAGAGTCGTGAGCTAATCATCACCACTTTATCAGCAGCCTCTTATTGTTACACCACCCATCTTCAGACAGAAGCTAGAGGCACAATATCAAAACATTTCTGAATTAAGTCTTTATGTATTGCTGCCTAAATGCATCTGACACCTGAGCAGAATTTTACAGTCCAGCAAGCAACCAGCATCCTGGCACAGAGAGAGACAAACCCTGCTCATCAGCCAGGAGCCTTCTGCCCTGGTCAGTGCTTACATCAGCCCTAGTCTTTTGGATTTCAACTCCCTGAGGCAAAGCCAAGCATGGGAAAAGGAGGGAAGAAAAGATCTTTACTCATCCACAGCACTGCTCTGAAGATGAACTGAGCGACATCATCACTAAAAAACAACCATGTGAGGATAGCTCCTGTAACTTCCTGCTACGGAGGAACTGGCCAATGCAAATCCAAATGTACCTGACAAAAGCTGGAAAAGGGAGAAAAAAATTACACGAGCATTTGGAAAGAGTTTTCTGGCAGAAGTGTAAGATTACTGGTGGACATTTTTGTCTAAGGGGAGCTTTCTATAGGAGATCTCCCTTTAAGTTATCAATAGAGTAAACCCAGTAAGTTTTCACTGGGTAATACAAATGCTCCAAGGCCTTAGGCCAAGAACTTTGAACACACTAAAGAATCCTGGTTTTGGGGAAAACACAAGTGAAATGAGGGACACGTTCTAAAAACACAGCTTGGGACATGGAAGATCCTTCTTCAAACGAATGACCTTCTATTCCTTTCCCATTCCACATGGGAAATACTGGTGACAGAAAAGCTGTGTGTAAAGAAGCAGCACTTACAGTCCAACAACATTCATACTAACACCTCTCAAGTCCTAAGGCAGGTACTAATCCAAAATATCTCCACATCAGAACATAAAAATTGGAGTGCAAGTTCTTAAAAAGTTTTCAAGTGCAGACACATTCCCTGCCAAGAATTAGGAAACCTTAAACCAGGAAAAGCCACTATTTAGGACAAAGTCCCCTACTCCTTTTTAGGTGGCCTCATCCAGCATTTACTTCTTCACATAAATTCTAATTGAATGAATATTATATCAAGTATTTTCACATCAAATTCTAATCCAGGACCTGCTGGATCGGGATGTCCCTGTCTTCCTTTTCCTGWCTGTGAACCAGATGGTTGTTTCAACAGCTCTATATTCAGACTGTTCATAATGAATTTGGACTTGGTTAAAACCACATTTTGAAACCTATTCCAAAAACAGGAACCATAACAATGTACTTGGTATTTCTTTCTTCTGTTAAACTCTCAATAATCAGAGTTACCCAGCTAGCATTTTCAAATTCACAGACTAAAATGGTTGGAAAACCTACTCCATTCATTGACAGCAATATAAAGCCTGGAATTCAACAGAACAAGCTGTCGGATAAAGCTGAAGAACAAAAAATATATAAACTGAATAAAAAAATGAGATACCAATATGATCTCCATTTTCATTTAATATGGCTGTTCATCTCCTTTTTCATCTGAGGTTACCTGGAAGATCAAGACAGACTGGGGACCACACAGCACAACTCCCAGTATTTACTACCAGAGTAGTTGGACCAGCTGCCAGATGGAAACACTTCTGGCTGAACACTGGAGTTCAATACCTCCTGTTCCCCATATCTTCTTTGCTGGGCCTTCAGAAATAAAATCATAGGTTCAACTTATCTCAGATGGCCAGAAGATGCGGCATTTAACTTACAAACACTTGCCCTCAATTCAACATGTGCTTGCAGAAAGAGCCTGATTTTAGCCCAAGACTAACCCTAAAGGTATCCAAGAGTCCTAATCAAAAAGAACTTAAACCCTCCTCAACAGTGTGGCTAAACCCCTCACTGCCCTAGCAGGCGAGCTGAGGTCTCCTGTGAACTCAACACACCACTTTCCACCAGAAGAACTTCTTCTCCTCCACCACATTTAAATTACATTATACACACAGAACCTGACAKAATTATTTTACCATGACCAAGTCTAATATATGTTGTGGAAGTTGACAGAGAATTTTTTAGAAAACTAAGTATCTTTTGGACTGGGTGGACTATACTTTTGTTATGAAATCAATTGCTTGAGTCACCTCTATTAACAAATATTCCAATGGTTTTTGGAAAGATTTGTGTACTCTRTAACAGCCAATTCTGGATTACAATGAAAGCCACCATAGAAGAAATCTGCCTGTCTTGAAAACATTTTGGCAATTTTTTAATGTAATTTAAAAAAAAAATAAAGTTCATTGAGAGTTCTACTGGTAACCTTACTTCAAGTCTTACTTGCTCAAGAAAAAGCCTATGGGGTGTCAGTACTTCACACACTTCTTCAAAACCAGCAAATCATTATTATTGWAAGATTTTTCTAGGCCTAACCGAGGTTTTGGCCATACTCTGATGTAACTAAACAGTGCTGCTACACAACAGGCCACAACTGCTCCAAAGCACAGGAGGAATTAGCATCCAGATCAACTTTCATAACAAACATGGCCCTTGGCACAGCTGTTCCACCAGTGCTCAGCTACAGAGGGCAGAGAGAGAGAGAGAGAGGGAGAGATTTTCTGCCCTGGGCAGAGGTAAGCTTTTAAGTCAACTTATCAGACTGTGCCATTCTCTAACCTAAGTATTTTGGCAGAACTCAGCTGTGGTGCAGGTACTAGCATGTTTCTAAAACCCACCTCAGCCTAAAGACACTAGTAAGTTTTCTCAACTTGAAGACACAAGTGCATTTGGGGGTGATTTTACACAGAATTGTAGACATTTTCCCCCTCATGCAAGCAACAGAAAAGCTACCCTTTTCTAAAGTTTAGCACAGAAAGTTGGCCACTATATTTACTCCTGAGGAGTTCCTTGATCAAGCTGATCCTCCACAAAAATACCAGCATGCTGTTATGCCAACTTTCACTTSTGTTAGTGACGGAGATGGACAGAAGGCATATGTTCATTCCTGGAGCAGACTGTAACATTCAAAGTGCTTTTTTTCTTTAAGCCAGCTTGGGTTTTTGTGTTATGATTAAGATCACAATTGTGACTTTTTTAGTCAGTCTCCAAAATTACTCTTTTACTGCACTGCACTAAATGACACAAAAGTGATGGTGATAAACCAGAAAGCTGCAGTACTTTACTAAAATCCTGCTTAATTCCTCTTTTTCTCCCTATCCTTAATATGCTGCTTTGAAGAACTCGAACAAATACCAAAGTCAGTGCTGATTTTATCTGAAGAAGCTCTAAGTTTTTAAGCTACACACAAAAAGAAAGAATTCCATGTGATTTATCTGTTCCAGTCGCTTCCAAACAGAATGATCCAGAGGTAGTGTCAAGAGGATGAGTTTGCCCTTGAAGACAAAAATTCTCACTGGTCTGCACCATTCTTACCAACTGGAGTCCTCAGAAACAATGCAAATGTTTTCTGTGACAAGGATTTAAATTAATTATCCCACCGAAAGAGGCAGTGCTCATTCTCCTCCCTGCCTGAGTTCCTGCTCTTCGCTGTGTCAGCACAAGCTCCAGTGCCTGACAAACTGGATCCAGGAACTGATCAACTGGAAATGTGTTTTTTCTCTTACTGAGGTTTTTTTTATACGACATCATTTCCCAAGTGACTGGGAGGAGCATTGAATGACTTTTTTTTTTTTTTTTCCTTCCTCCAAGCCCAACTCCCCCAACTTCAGTGGAATTAGTACCCACGCTGATGCAGGGGCTGAACAGCACTGAGCACTTGAGGAAAAAAAACTAAGCCACATCATGACTTGAAAATTTTGACTTCATTAAAGCATTGTTCCCCATTCTGTGGAGGAGAACAATTCACATCTGCAGAACAGTACCAAGAGGAAAATTCCACTGGCAAAGCATTTCAGGACAAGACTGAACAAAAGGCAAGAATACCTGAAGTTTGGAAATGGGAAAGCTCCAGGACAGGAAAACACGTGAGTCACCTGCCAGACACAGATGCACAAGGGAGCTCCAGCTTCTCCTTCAAGTGTTTAGTTTTTTTGTTGTGTGTGGGAAGAACTGGGAGGTACAGCTGGGAGGATAAGAGCGACCTTCCTCCTCTTATCTCTGAATCATTCCCTGCCTGAGAAGGGGGATTTCAGATACTTCCCTTCTGCTGGGATCTGCACTGCTCCTGCACAGTTGGACAGATGTACAGACTCAGAAAGAACCATTCCCTGTACACCAGTGCAAGGGAAAGCAAACCTGAGACCAAATATGAGGCAGCCCCCTTAGTACCAGTTTGAACTTGTATTACTGTGTGCAAGATTTCTTAAGTTTTAACCTAAAAAATAAAGAATCTAGATATTTTTGATTGTTTCAAGTTGAACTTGAGGAGAATGGAAGCAAAAACCCCAAACTGATATTCTAAATAGCAATATTTCATCATATTTCTTAATGTTCCAACATCTTTCTAGCTCTGAGCAGCTGCTTATTTGGACACATTATCCACTCTTGATGATTAATACCACACAAGATATTGGGGTGGGGCAGGGAAAAACATAAAATCAAGGTTTACTTCAGCTCATTTCCTAGAATATACCATTATGCTCCAGGAATTTGAGGATGCAGGTAAAATACAGAAGAGGAATGACTCCTGTACATCAAACACCAGTAATTTGAATTTGTCAAAAACTGCTTGGGGTAATGCCAACAAAATCATCCTAATGACAAYGTCCAGCCTACAAAAAATACTACAAGCACAAGCAAAGATGTATTAAAGACATGCTTGGCTTTGTGGCTGAATTTTAGCCTGGTGAAGGACTATTACCTCCTGTGAAAATAGGGTGACACAACAGTTAAGTAATACCTCCATGTGGCTTTAGCTCTTCACACAGTCATGAGCTTAGGATGGCGTATGGGGGATAACCTGGCTGAAAAACATCTGAAATACTGAGATTACCTCTCCCAGTACTGATTAACACAAAACACTGCTTAGTGGAAACAGAGAGGAAATGCTGCCCTTCATTGGTCAACAATGGATTTTTTTTCTCCAGAATTCCTGTGGACACTGCACAATGACTGGATGGAAGTCACCAGAATTCTCACTAACACCAAGATACATTGATGTTCACTGGTAATTCCACATTAAGGAAGACTTTTTCCCTAAGTACATGTTAGCTAAATGACCTTACCCAAACCATTTGCCAGCATTAGTCCTTCCTCACCAACGGTTTATTACTCAACAGATCAAAAGTTATGGACATGACAAAAGAAGTCCTATACAGGTGCAGAAGCTCTACAGRCACAGCACACCTTCAGGATGTCATTTCAGTTCAGTCACCTACAAAGCCACACCATCAGGAAACAAAGAAGCACAGCATTTCAGAAAAAAACCACACCAAGTGTACTGAGCCAGCCATGGATTCTGCTCAGATGGCCTGAAGACACTAGTAGGAAATTTAGGCAATTTTTGTTTAACACCAAGTTAGAAGGGCTTGTTCCCTTGACCTCCAAAATAAAGGCTTCTTACTTATCTTGGATCTGCAGTACTGATTTTTTTAATTCTTAAATCCAATTGCAAATCATCTATATCCTAAATAAGCACCAACAGTTTTGGTTTTAAAACACAGATAGAGGGAACAAAATAAACACATGTAATCCCACTTGCCTTCAGCCTTGACAGATGAGGAAATTCAGCTAAATCTCTTCCAGAGAAACCATTCTCTTTACAGAACTGAATTACTGGCATAAAATGTGAGGTGTTTGGCTCCAGCCTGCACATGGGAATTATGTTTATAAGAACATTTCCTGAAGAAATGTCTGAGGAAGTAAACAAATTCACGTGGTGCCACCAATACTGAACTCCACCTTCTACGGTGGTCACTTTATGCAGGAGGTTTCTTTTTCAACCCAGATTCTCACTGATTACTTGAATTAAATAAAGCACACAAAAAATAGAGTAATATTTAAGAATAATACANAAAGGCATTAGGTCTAACCAAACTGATTTTGCTGGAACCTAGTCCAGGAACAGTAAGGAAGAGATATTAAAAAGTTTTGGCTAATGCTTCCTGGGGTCAACTACAGCAGATTTCACTACTGTGAAACCTGGCTGTGGGATTCCCCTACCAACAGCCCTGGGATCAGCCCTGAGACTTCAGGGATTTTTGAGAACCATGCTAAGGTATTTCTCTTTTTATTTCTCTTTTTTTTTTTTTTTTGAATGGAAGAAACAAAGTGGTACAGGCAAAACACAGCTGAAACAGACAGAAAAAAAAAAGACAATGCAGCAGAAGCTGAAACTGAACTGCACCTCAGGATGTCACACACTCACAAGGACAGGGCCCAATTAGTTGCATGTTCAGTCCCATCTGTGAGGACCCAAGGACATTAAAGTAATGGCACTTTGAAGGGAACACATCTCACAGTGGTCTAACCAGACATGGTGGCCATGTAGAATYCATAGGCCTTATTCCAGGATTCCAATGAAGACTGGTAGGGTTAAAAAAGGAAACAGATTTCTGAAATAAATTCTGTTTCAAATCAGCTCATTTGAACACTTCAACTCTGCAAGTCTTTTCCAATTTAAATATTACAACCATGTGCCTGTGATGCTCTTGAAACCACACCAGGACGCCCAAGTTTGCAGATTAATTTTGCCTTAAATCTGAATCCAAGGAATTCAGAGCAGCTTCTTCTGTATGAAGAAATTTTAGAGCACTGGTGGTGTTTTGTTGTTCTACTTACTTCATCTTACTAGCTCAGTTCAATTACTATTCCAATAGCAGCTGAAAAAACAAAAATGAACTTTTACTTACAGGAGGCCCAAGTGAACCAAGAATGCTTAAAAAACAGTCAGAAGACCTGAAAAAGCAACCTTTGCACAGGGCAGTGCTTTCAGGCATAGTTAACAGAAGATTATATTTTGGAAGGCCAATCTGCATAGTGCATAAGAATCCAGTAACAAAAAAGGTAATAAATACACACAAATCCAAGATGGATCTACACCTTGGGATCACCACAAGATTCACGGACAAAATGTAACTCACAAACTCTTGAGATGCATATAAAGGGCAATTATAAATTTCACCGCCAGCAGCAAACATCCTCCAAGTTCCAAGACTTGAAATAAGCTTGTAAACAATTTTTATTACACAACTAAACCTTTCAGTGCTAAATAACAGAAGCCCTAATGCACTCTGGACATCAGGTTTCTAAGCAGCAACTTGCTACGAGGACCTGCTCATTTTTTACACTATTTCACTCTGAACTGAAGTGTTGAACAAAATTTGTATGCACAACACTTTGAAGGAACCTGCAAGCTGACCTCCCCTGCTATGTAACTCCTACTGTCATTCTTTTCATACCTTAAGATTCCTCTTCCTGTATACTGAGAAAAGTCACCATTTTTTAACAACTGTTTTTTAGGAAAAAGGCAATTTACCTTTTACAAACTACATAAAAGTCTTGGAGTTTTGCAGTAATTTGCTGCAATTTAAAAATCAACCTTGGGGGTTGCCATGAACACTGTCACAGGAGCTTGTTATGTTGTTGGTATGGAATTTCCATTAAACTTCTCCCAAAGCTCTCCACAGTGCCTGTGTTTCCACACTGAGATCTGATGGAGTTTAGACATAGAGATGAAAACAGCTGATTCTAACTCTTTATTCCATCCCATCAACTCAGCAACAACTAAGCCAAACAATGTCTTTCTGCTCCTGGGATTTCTTTGACTCAGGATGCACCAGGTTTTCTTTCAGAACTCCTTGGACTTGTTGCTACTGTACTCCTGATTTTTAGAAGCAGTCTCATTAGCAGTCAAATCTAGAAGCACTTTGCTTCAGAGATTAGAGAAGTCTTAATGTATTAAGCATGGGAAGGGCAAAAAATAGCCTAAGACTAACTATCTTAAGTTTACAGAGATAATGAAGGGAATGGTTGGGAGGGAACACCAGCTTCTGCAGCATTCCCACAATAGTTTCCATCTACAGCAAAACCAGCAACTTACATTTCTTTGTATCTTTCACTTCATGTGCCTTCCAGACTGCCCATGGTCAGAAGACCACAGAAGTTGTGCAGAGCTGGGCACAACTCAAGAAAAGATAAAACAAACAAACAAACAAAAAAAAGTAAAAAATATTTAACCCCCAACAACTAAAAAGCCCTTCATTTCTACAGTGGGATTTTTTTTTCAACTTCTAAAAGCCAAAACTGACTATTGGGTTCCTTTCAGACAAGGAAACCCCCCTTTCACTGAGAACACTCAAAACACATTTCCTCCCCAGGAGCTGCTGGGAACAACGTTCAGGTTGGATGCTCTGCTTGACTAAACAGGCCATCCTCATGTTCACACTCCTAAAAACTGTGACTTCAGCTGTGCATATACTACAAGCTGCATCATTTTATCCTGAAGTCACTAGGAGAAAAACTAGAAGATATTTTTGTAAGCAACAATTATGAATGAAGCATGTGGCATATATTTTGTTGTGAATCCTGAATTTCATCATCTCAGTATTATCCACTTGCTTACTTAGTTCTGCTTATTATTTAATTCCAGACCACCCAGCCTAGGAAAGTCTTCATTTTGTATTAGATGAAACCATTGGGGAAGCTTCCAGATGCCCAAATTGCCTTCACAAACTGCCTATATTAGTATCGACACCACATGTCATTCTGTCAAAAAAAAAAAAGAAAAAAAGAAAAAAAAAGTGAAGTATTCTGCTGCCTCATGATATTTAATGATCACTGGCTTTTTTTCTTCTCTACAGGTCTCAAAGAATGTGAAATAAGTGCCTACAGCTCTGAAGGCAGAGCATGAAGGCAAAGGCTCACCTCATCCACTGCCTGTACTCCTCAGCTGTCTCTGCCCTTCTCATCCTGCTGCACACATGATTCCACCTGAAAGCTCCCAGGATAAGGAGCCATTGGGAAGAACGGCAGTAGACCACTAAATCAAACCTGCCAGTGACCTCAGCAGCAGGTCTCGCTTGACACAAATTCTGTTGAATGTTTCCATCACATACAACCCATCCCAGGGCTTGTCAACTGATAGATACATTGAAGTCACTCCAGGGCCTCCATCCTGTCACCACACATCACCATAGCAAATCTCAAAGCCTTTGCTCAACAGAGTTCTCCAAGCACCTGTATGACTGCTGGACAACATAGTTCAGCAACAAACCAGTTATCCTGCAAGTGTTACACCATAAAAACTTCTACCTGTACAGTGATATTGACTTTCCTAAAAATCCACACTACAGAAACAAGTGTACCGACCTGCTTGAGACACGCTCCCTGTGTGCAATTTATCTCAAACAGCTGCATAAAATGCTTTTTGTATCAACTTCAGCAGAAATAAAACGCAGAGTACTACTTAAACGGGGAAAAACCTATCATCATCCTAGCCCAGCCCTTCCTTGAACCTATCAGACTCTTCCTTCCTGCCCAATTTCTAACAGAACTGTAGATATACGACTTGAAAGCCAAACCGCTTAGAAAACAAGTTCAAAGACAAGCTAAAAAACTTCAGGTGGACATTTTTGTAGACTCTACTCAAAAAAAAACCAAAGCAGAAGTGAATGCTCAGCTGGGGAGGTTACAGAATTAAAACCATTTAACAAAGCAACGCTGTGTAACTACATATGCAAATAAGGGGCTCCCAGCCTTACCGGCCTTTTCCAATGGTATCTACCCGAAAATCCCACCATCAGACAGAATCGAGTTATTAATGCTTCCCTGGACTTGTTTCTGTATTGCATGGAATCAAGGTGGCTTTCAGGTTCGGAGAAAACGTCATGCAACAGTTCAACACCCTGGGCTCTCTGGCAACCTTCTCCTGGCTGCACCTTCACCTGCTTCAGCTGCACCTTCACCTGCTTTACCTGCTCTCTCCCCAAGACGACCTATTCCCACCACTGGGCGCGCCAACACCTTTCTAGCCACGCAGCCAGCACTCCGGCGTATCTCCGGAGCCTCATCCCGGCCTTGCCGGCAGCATTCCCACCGCTTGGCTCTCCCTCTCCCGGCTCCCATATCCATCGCGATATGGCACATGGCACACAGCACGGCGGCAGTGAGCACCTGCAGCAGCTCCAGGGCCTTGCCCTTCGGGATAAAGCCACACCAGAGATGAAGGCGGCCGCTGGCTGCGGCTCCCAGGGAGCCTCCGACCCCTAGGGAAAACCCGGGGGCGCTGGCCCCGCATCCCGGCGAGCAGAGGGGACCGGCGGCTGCTCCCCAAGGCAGCGGTGACCGGAGGCCGGGATCGGCCGTGCCCCGCCACGAGGCGCTGCCCCTTCCCAGCTCTCCCGCAGGGCCGAGGGCGGGAGGAGCCGGGAGCGAGCTGGAATTATGAAACCGGATCAGCAGGGAAACCCCCGGGGCCTCCCCCGCGCCGTACCTCGGAGACCTCCTCTTCTTCTTCCTCCTCCTCCTCCTCGTCTTCCTCCTCCTCCTCCTCTTCCTCGTCGTCGCTGCCGTTGTTGCTGCTCTCGCTGCCGCCGCCGCCGCTCTCGCTGCTGCTGGCCGGCCGGGCGGCCCGCCCGCCGCGCTTCGCCTTGCCCGGCACCGCCTTCTTCTTCAGCAGGAGGTCGCACACCCGCACCAGCCCGGCCGCCCCGGGCCCGCACGGCGACGGGGGCGCGGCGAGGCCGCTCGGTCCCTCCGGGGGACCGGGCCCCGCTGTGGCGCTGCCGGCCTCGCCGCCGCCGCTCTCACCGCCTCCCTCCTCCGCCGTCACCGCTACCGCCGCGCCGACCGCCTTCTCCATGGCCAGAGAGGAAGGAAAAGGAGGAGAAGAAGAGGGAGGAGGAGGAGGAGAAAGAGGAGGAGGCGCCCGCGGCCGCCGCTGCTTCGGTCACCTCTAGCGCCGGCGCCGCCGCCGCGCCAACTCTCGCGATACTTCCTGTGGCCGCCCCTCGCGCTGCTCGCGCTCCCCTCGCGCGGCGCGCGCTCTCGCTCTCCCCTCACGCCGCCCACTCCCGCTCCCCTCGCGCCCCTTTCCCCGTTCCCGGCAATGGGACCGCGGCGGCGACGGCCAGACACCCCTTTTCCCCCCGCTTCCTTCCCTTCCTTCCGCCCGCGCCGCCGCCTCGGTCACCGCCCCGGCGCCGGAACCGCCGCTTGCGTCATCAACCTCAGCCTTCAGCCCGCTCCGCCTCGGTGAGGGCAACGGGTACCTGGGCCTGGCCTCCGTCGGGAACGTTCGCTCAGAGCCGCCCGCGGGTGCAGAGGTGCCGAGCTCCCCCCTCAGGGCGCGGCGAGCCCCCGCGGTGTGTGGGGGCAGCGCTGCCCCAGAGCGTGAGCGAGCGCGCCTAGAGCGGGAAAACCCCCGTGAGGGAAGGCCAGTGTCGAAACCCCACAACACTCAAGAGTTCCACTTAAAAGTGACGGTCTCTCATACAATGCGGACAATATGCATTAAAAAGCAATCTCCAAACACCTGTTATAATAGAAATTGGTGGGGCGTCGCTAAAAGGGTCAGAAAATAAATTGGTAGAGTATCACTGAAAGCAGAGCACAGAATTCCAGTTAAAAGTGATGTCCAAGGAACGACTGGACATGGCAGTCAGTGCTCTGGTCAAGTTGACCAAGGTGATGATCTGTCAAGGGTTGAAGTTGGTGGTCTTTGAGGTCTTTTCCAACCTCAAAGATTGGATTTTGAGATTCTGTGTTTCTGGGATTCTGTGCTCTTCCACACAGTTCGTTCCCACCATGTGCTCTGCATTCAAGAGTAACCTCCAAAGCCCATGTTACAATTTTCTTACAATTAAACTAAAAATGACAAACATTAAGATGCCCGTGTCAATTCCACCGTATTTCTTTAATGAAACCCTTTGAATATGTCATCATGCCCTGATTCAGCCCTCAGGCCTCGTGCCCAAGATTTTCATCCCCAAAGTGTACTTGGGATATTAATACAGTTGCCTCCATTAGGGCAGATCAAGCCCTCTAATAACCAAAGTTAAACATGTATCTAAGAGTTATAAGTTCAAATATAAGTTAAGAACATTAAGTATTTAAATTCTGGCTTCTTTATTGGAGAAATGGGCGTTTTCCATTTTACTTTTTAGACCTGTTGGAAATAAAAATTATTTTAACCACAGAAACACACGATTGTAAGGATCAGTAGTGGCTCTATGCACTGGTACGCGATGGATGTTTTGGAATTGGTGTTTCAAACCAACAATGCCTGTTCTGGTTATATTCTACAGAAATGAAAAGAGACTGTTGTTATTTGACTGCTTAGGTGTTGTTTCTCTTATTTGGCTGATGTTGGAGAGCACCACTCAGGTCTGCAGCTCCTCTGAAATCAAGCTTTTTAAATAGATCCTCAACTGGCGCTCATCATGGACTCTGCACAGTTCCCCCCAAATCTTTGTGTTGCTGAAATCCCACATCCTGATACATGCCTCTGTATGTTCTTAATAAAAGGGCTGCCTTGGTTGTAAAAGCTCTACTGTTAAATTACATTATTTCCAAGTCAGCTGGAAATAACTTACACAAACTCTTAACCTTCTAATTCAGAAAATTAACCTGTAATCTTCAGGTACAAGGTCGAAACTGAACAATACCTTTATAAATATCTCTGCAGATGATAGTTTGATGTGATCCAGGAGGAATAAACGGAATACTCTAGCCACCTACCTCCTACTTCCTGGTGTGACTGCACAGAAATCTCAAACCACACCAGCATGACATGTCTGATGGCAGATCAATGACAATAATACTTTTGTCCTTTTTTTTTTTTTTCTTTTTGCATTAATTTTAATGCAAATGCATAGATTTTTACTGGTTCTATGGGGGTGCAAGCACAGATGAAACTTTTTTTATTTGTTACAATTATATATATGTTACTTAGCATTTATGTTATGTATTACTTGTTGTCATCACAAGAGGCAGAAAAGGGAACTGTAAGTCAGTATAGGTCATCTCAGCCTTACAACCTGGGATTTTTGGTGTGGTGCGACAAGGATGTCACTTTTCCAATGGATAAGCCTGCAAAAGTGGCCTGATCATCATCATTCAATCTGAGAGGTGACTGTCTTGAAACAAAACCCATCTGAGATTGCTCTGGCTGTACAAGCAGATAGACAGGCCGTCCAAAGGCACCACATTCACCCACCTGGTCCAGGAAGGGTGGTTGCAGAGCTGGATTTTATCCTCAGCTACATCGTATCCCAAGTCTGCCTTTGATACTGGGTGCACTTGCATCTTATTCCAAGTATCCATTCAGGTTGTTAGACTTGGAAAGGGTCCAATTTCTTGCTTATGAAAGCAGCCATAGTATTTTATCTCTCTGTGTAGCAGTCCCAAGCCCAGGATCAGATGGAGCAGTTAGCAGCACCCCTTGTGCTGGCACAGGCAGAGTGGCCTGTCAGAGGCTGTTTGTTCCGTTTCTTTTATGGTGGTGATCTCTGTTCTGATCAAAGAGTGGCACCTCCTCATTTTGCACTGCAGAGCAAGTCCTTTTCCTCCATTTCATAGCATTTCCTCCAGTCTGTCCCTGCTCTCCCTGCCACCCTAGCTTGAGCCTTTTGTGCTGGAGCCCTTCCAAAGAATGGCAGTGAAGCTG
>CADDXX010000916.1:147976-188952 GCA_902810485.1 Alauda arvensis | reverse complement strand
CATACCCTGGCAGGGCAGTGCTGACCCGCTGAGGACAGAGCAGAGCTGTTTCCTGGCACATCAGCTCCCCCCAATGCACTCCCGGCGGGTTTGCTCCACGGGCAGCACAGACACCATGGCAGAGACTGAACACACCCCCAGTCCAGGAAATCCCAGTCTGGACACAGATATCTACATGGATGGGTGCAGGTCTCACCCTTTGGAAACATAATAAATGGCTGCCTCAAACCTCTCCAAGAGCAGAGCTGCACCTGAACCCAGAAGGTGCTCAAACCCTCAGAAGATTCCTCATACCTGAGGGCAAACTCAGAAGACCAAAAGAGCCACAAGAACCAAAATACGCCACAAGAAATCCAAGAAGTGACCCAAACCCTCCSTGCAGCCAGGAGTGAGAAGAGCAGCCGAGCCCCAGCTTTAATTGTGCCGTTATGTAATTCCYGGAGCTCGGAATTAACCTAATTCCCAGCAATGGCCCCATCACGCAGGGCCATGGCATAACTTCTGTGAAAAGCCATGGAAGGGTCTAGAATCAGCCTGACACTGCTTTTTTTTGAAGGAAGCAATTTCTTCTGAATGAAGGAAGCCAGCCAACTTWAGAATTCCATTGGAAAATAACTGCAGCTACATTATGATTCACCTCAAGAAAGCCTGTTTCATGTTAGGGAAATAGGCTGGAACTGTAGGTATGGATCACCTTTTCCTACAAAAGCAACTGGCTAAGTTAGAAATTCAAATACTCTGCAGATGCACAGGGGAGGAAACAACTACACAAGTACCTTCTGCTGCTTCTGGTATGACCATAAGACCATAAAATAATTCCAGATGAGTAAAATGGGCTGGTTTATCGCCTGGGAAACCCAAGTGCCCAYTTAGAGGCAGAACAGGAACAGCAGAGCGTTCTCCAGGTTATCCCAGAATGACGTGGTGCCCCTCAGATGACTCACCCCCTCCTGCCCCGAAAGCTGGAGAGAAACAACATCAATTCTGGAGGAGCCTCACTGAGATGCACCTGAAAAGCCTCTTGGTGCTCACCAACACCTGACAACCCCCAGGTGACACCTGCAGAGCTGACCAGTGACCCACAGCCTGGCCAGACCCGGGACCTCCAGGACTCTGTGTGGGCCACTCCGTGCTCATCACTTTGCTGTGGGAAACGTCGATGCCCCACAGAGGCACCAACACATCCCAAGCCTGCAGCAGGAGCTCTGCAATCTCCTGACAGTGTTTTCCCAACAGCTGGAGGTATTTCTTTTTAAGAGGGTTCCACATGCTCCAGCACTGAAGAAGGAGGAGAAAGATCCTGGTGCAAGCATGGGAGCTGGAACCTCGAGGTGCCAGGGAGATGACAAGGAAATTCTCCCTGGCAAAGCTCCAGGGGCCCAAGCTCACAAAGCAGCTGAGAGCAGGGAAAATCTGTTCTCATGGGGGAGAAACCTTTAAAATTAATGAAGAAACAAGTGAGTTTTTAGGGGTGGCTCAGTCCTGCTCATCAGCTGCTCCGCACTGGTGCACCAAGGGATAAAATTAACACAATTACATCAACACTTTCTGCCAGGACCCCAACAATCCATGAGGCAGCAGAGCAGCAGACAATAATTATCCTGTGACCACACTCCATTCCTGTGTCCTGGACACCCTGGGAGCCCTCTGGCATGTCTGCAGCTGCTTCAGGGCRTTTGTTACAGCCACTCTGAAATGCAGATCTCCCCTTTTGCTCGTTTTTGAACTTTCCAGTTTTATTTAGCCACAGAGAACRGAACCATGCACTTGGACAAAGGTGAGTCCTTGAGCAAAGTCTCAATATTCTGCCATACTGTAATTCCTAAATGGAAACAACAGATCATAAAGTCCTGGTTGCTGAGTTATCACAAGGATTCTGAAAAGGTTTTCCCTAATTTTTGCTGATTTTTATGGCACAGATACATCCCTATATCTGATTTGGCTGCACCAAATCAGTGTGTCCCGTGTAGAGCTCACCCAGCTCTTACCTGGCCTGGGATATTTTACAAACATCTGATCCCTTCTGATGCTTCAACTCCACTCCCCCATACAGCAGTTAATGCTCTGATTTCCACAAGAGCAACTGAGCTACCACAGTGAAACACAAAGGGCTGGGGTAGGGAAGAGGTTAATGCACAAAACTGCAAAGAAACTGTGGTGTGCAGGGCTGGCTCCTCCAGAGAAACGCCAAGGAATCAGCTCCTGCCCATACAGATCAAATTTAGCATGGGAAAGGTGCAACATTCCCAAAAGAACACAAAAAGGAAGCATTGTGAAGGCATTTAATGAAAGCGGTGCACAGCACGGCCTCAGGAAGGAAGAAAGGAGCTGGAGGTCACTACCTGCAGACACCTGTGCCTTCAGCCAGGGTTTTACCTCAGCGAATTTTTACCATTTCAAACACCKCATTACGCTTGCCCAGGGGGCAGGAGTGATGTGCCCACACAGGCCTGTCCCAGCCTCACAGGCTGGGCGATCCCGGTGCTGGGTGAGCCCCAAACGCCTCTTCAGCAGTTCCTCCCTTCCTGCTCAGCAGGACCTCCCCAGGGAGCTGCTCCTCAATTCCACTGAATCCCTTGAGCCAYGAACGGGAATGTGAAACCACCATCCCTCAGAGGCCACTTTTCGTTTCRTTTCCTCTTCTTCATTCCACTGAATCACCTTCCAGAGTAAATGCCTCAGCTTCTGCAGGAACAGCTCTTTCCTTCCAGCTGCCTGGGAGATCAACCCAACACCTGCCACTACGGAAAACCAGGGGAGTTTCCTGGACAGGGAGCTTCCCACCTTCTCTGCCCACAGCACTCCAGCTCACTCACTGCTGGGAGGGGGTGAAAACATGCAGGAATAATGGGGATCCCACCTCACCCTGGCAGCTCCCCCGGGCACGATGCACCAGAGCACGGCACGGACRGATGGATGGATGATGGAGCAGRGCTCTGCCCAAAGCTTTTTTCCTGTTATCCACAGCAAAGCAGGAGAGAAACCCGCTGCGGGCACGTTTCAAATGGAACCAGGAACCAGGGGAATGAAATGACGAAGCAGCAAAAGGTCCAGGAGTTYGGAGCCTCCTCTTCCCACGAGTTCAATCCTTCCCTCCCCAGCGAGGGGGAGGACGCGCTCCCCTCACACCGCTGAGGGTGCGCGGCCTCGGGACACGGGGTGTGTATTTCTGGGACAGCCCGGTAACGGGTGGATGTTCCAACCCCGGTGCACACGGAGCTCACCGGGACACACCGGCACCGCAAACCCGGCACATCCCGGGCCCCGCCGGTGCGGCCCGCGGCTGTCACGGCCCGCCGGGCCCCGCTCGGAGCCCCGGGGCGCCGCCGCTCCCGGCCGGGCTGCACATCGGACTTTGCCCTCGGGGCCCGCCCGGGCAAGGACVGACCGGAGTCCCGGGAGCGCTGCCGGCCCCGCCGAGCACCTGCGGCCGGCCCTGCACCGCGGCCCTGCGGCACTCGCAGCCTGGCCGGGCCGCGGCCCGGCCACCGGGAGGGACAAGGGCCGCCCTCTCCCCGCCCGGGCCGCCGCTCTACCTGCGCGCCTCCTCGTCGCTGTCGGTGTCGCCGGGCCCGTCGGGCGCCGCCATGACCACATCGCACTCGGCCTCGGCCGCCGCCGCCGCCATCTTACYGCGCGGGGCTGGGCCGCACCGGGGCGGGGCGGGGTGAGCGCCGGAACGGGCGGGGCCTGCGCCGGTGGAGCGGGGCGGGGCCCGGCCGGCAGGGGGCGCCCGCGGAGGGGCCCGGCGGCGCCATCGGGCGGGGCAGGTACCGGGAGGGGGCGGGACTTGAGCGGTGGTGGGCGTGGCTTATTCAAGCCACGCCCCTCCCGCCGCAGAGCCGCGCCGCCTCCCGCGGTCCGCCCGCCCACAGGGGGGCGCTGTGGTGCCGGCGAGTTCCTCTCTCCGCCGCCCGTGAGGCTCGCTCGCCCCTGCCCCGGTGAGGCCGGGCCGCCCCCAGCSCCGGTGAGGCGGCATGGGCAAGAGCTGCAAGGTGGTGGTGTGCGGGCAGGCCTCGGTGGGGAAAACCTCCATCCTGGAGCAGCTGCTCTACGGGAACCATGTGGTCGGTGAGTGCGGCGCCGGGCAGAGGCGGCAGGCCCCGGGTGTAGCGGGCAGGCCCGGCCTTGGGCAGTGCTGGCTCTGGGGATCTCCGTGGCAGGGCTGGCCCTGGTCACCCTCAGGCACACCGGGGGTGGGTGGGGAGGGCACAACGCGCTCTGGGAGCAGGACAGCTCCCCGGGCTGTGCCACGCCGGGCCCCCGGTGGTGTTCCCACGGTTCCCCTGCCCACCCTGGCAGGCTCGGAGATGATCGAGACGCAGGAGGACATTTACGTGGGCTCCATCGAGACGGACCGCGGCGTGAGGGAGCAGGTGCGCTTCTACGACACGCGGGGGCTGCGGGACGGGCTGGAGCTGCCCAAGCACTGCTTCTCCTGCACCGACGGCTACGTGCTGGTCTACAGCACCGACAGCAAGGAGTCCTTCAAGCGCGTSGAGCTGSTCAAGAAGGAGATCGACAAGTCCAAGGACAAGAAGGAGGTGAGTCCCCCGGGAGGAGGGATCTGCTCCCCCTGGGGCAGGTTCTCACCTTTGTTTTTCCAGCCTGTCACAAGATACTGATGGGCCCCTGATCTGTGAGACTCGCAGCAGTAACAGGCTGTATCCTAGGATGCTCTGTGAGCRCACAGGTGCTCAAAATCCTTCCACTTTCGGGCTGATTTGGGACACACAGACCCCAACAGGAGGGGAAGGGAGCACTGAGATTACTGCATTTCTAAAGGCCTTGACAGGGACGGGGAATCAGTGTCAGGGCCGAGCCCACCACTCAGTGRCAGCCAGCCCTGCAGCTCCGCGGCTGGTCGTCAGGGGCCCTTCTCACCCTTTTTGGAACAGGTCACCATYGTGGTTTTGGGCAACAAGTGCGACCTGCAGGAGCAGCGCCGGGTGGACCACGATGCAGCCCAGCACTGGGCCAAGGGTGAGAAAGTGAAGCTGTGGGAGGTGTCCGTGGCTGACCGGCGCACGCTGATCGAGCCCTTCATCTACCTGGCCAGCAAGATGACACAGCCACAGAGCAAGTCTGCCTTTCCCCTGAGCCGTAAAAACAAGGGCAGTGGGTCCATGGATGGCTGAGCCTGCTTCCCCTTCGCTTGCACTGCCACCTCCTCTTCCTCACCTTCCTGCTTCCCTTGCTCACACCTCCTGCTGAGTCCTGTCTGGTGTCACAGAGCTTCTCAGAAGCAGGTCGCAGGAGGAATCATCATCCCAGGGCTAGGGATGGTCCTGGCAGATGRAAGAGGCACTCCTCTCCCTGCCCAGCTCCTGCTGCTGTCAGAGGTGCTACAGGAAGGTCAGGATTCACTCAGTGACCCCCTCTACTCTCAGGTGCAGGTTGGGAGAGTGGAACAGAGGCACAGCACARGCTGGCTGGAACGTGGGGATCAGCTCCACATCTGGAGGGAACAACTCCCTCTTCTATTTCCTGATAACGTGTGGGCAGAGCCTGTTTGCTGGCCCTGCCTCCAGCCAAGCAGCTCTCCTTGCTCTGCCCCAGCTGGCTCTGTGCTGCTCCCTGGCAGCTTATCCCTTACCCTAGCAGTGTCCACTCCTCCTTTATGCACTGGAATATCCAGGTATGCTGCCCCAGGGCACGCCTAGAGCAGGGCAGGTGCTGTTCCTGAAGGCAGGGTGCCCAAATCCACCATACCAGCCTTCCTCTTCCTGAGTGCAGACTCAGCCATGAGCTTGGAGGAGATGGGGTTGTGCTTCACCTCCATACCTGGGTCCTTGGAGGAGCTGGGACTGTACTTACCCTGCACACCCCAGGTGCTTTGGGCTATGGTAGCTCTCACTGCCCACCTGTCACAATGCTGCCTCCTCTCAAAACCACCATAAGGCACAGTCCTACGCAGTAACACTCGTTCCCTTAAGGTAATCTGGATGYAGGAAAAGAACTGATGAAAAGCCCCAGTGTGTTTATACTTGTTCCTTTTATTTACTGAGTAACACAATAAAGCGATGAGATTTGGTTATCAAAATATTTTCCTTTTTTTTTTTTTTTCCCAACAGTTATAGTACATCAAAAAAATATACAATGAACATTACAGCAGGGTACTGGCCAAGTCCCTAGAGTCTGGATATTCCATTTTGGGTTTGGTTTTTTTTTTYTTCTGKTTTTTTTTGAATCAAACTTCACATCACTCCAAGGTTATTTACAGAGGGGCACACGTTACCGAGCGCTATGGACTATCCCTACTCCTAGTACAGCATGTGCTAAGTCAAAGGCAGTAAATGCTTTGGAGAGCAGGAGGAGGGGATTCAGGGGGATGCCATAACGGGGGTTTCTTAACGCAGCTCGTTGCAGTATTATTGTCACTAGAAGGAATGGCTTTCACAGGGTTAAAGTGCCAAGAACAGGAGTGCATCAGGACTCCACTGGTGAGGGGCAAGGAGCAGCCGTGGCTCCAGCACAGGCTTTTTGGAACAATGGAGGGGAACAGGCCCGCTGGTGCCACRTGGCTCTGCAAGCTGGAGCCCAGCTGGTCCTGGCTCCCCAATCTTCTGAGGGCTGGGCATGGCCCCAGGGSCTCATGGCACAGGAGGRGACCCATTGTCCYGCTGCGGTGGCTGGACTGGGGTCACCCCAAGGGCCTGGGAAGGGCACAGTGAGACGGGCAGGGGTGGCTGGAGACATGCCAGCCRTGGGCTGCTTGGCACTGGGGAGTGGGGACAGTGTCCCTCCTGTCCCCTGGGGCCCCACCAGCACAGGCTCCTGTCCCCTGGGATGTGGGGGTCCCTAAATGTCCCCTGGGCTGTGGGACCATCTCCCTATACCTGGCAAAGCTGTTTCTGCTGGGAGCCTTCCTTCCCTCAGCTGTGCTCCAAGCCACAWATCCCACCACTGCTGCAAGGCCTTYCCACTGTCTCCATGCACAGCTGCTCAGTGTTCTCCTAGTGCCCTCTCTCCACTCTCCTTCCCTGGGGAAGGGGTGCCCTGAGCAGGTGAATTCACACCCAGGGGCTCCCTCACYCTCCTGTCTCTGTGGCAGGAGTGCAGTGGTGGCTCCACAGTTGGCGCTGCCCACAAACCCTGCGGGTGTGTGCTCCCTCCTGCAGCTTTCCTGCCCTTGCCGAGGCTCCAGCCCTGGGAAGCAGATATGTTTCAGCCATTTGAGCCACCCATCGGCTGCTTCCTGTCCACCTCCCCGTGCCAGGACCCATCCTGAGCATAGGCAGAGCACGCTGGGCAAAATCCTTCTGAAATCCAGGCGCTGCTTATGGCCARGACGTCAGATATGTGTGCTTGTGCGTGTGGATTCCCAGGTGCACACACCAACCCGCCTCTTCCCGAGGGCTGGGAGGGAATGGGAGTCACAGCAGAGGTCTGAGCCAGCACCCTGGGCTGGGGATGGGACAGAGCTCAGTGTCACGTTGGTTCTCCTGCTGCCACCGCTGCTCCAGCTGCACGGATGCATCAGCACCGAAGGGAATGGCAGGCGGCCARTGCGGCGGGTGAGCTGCTCCCCTGGATTGCATAGATCGGGGTCGGGTGTTCCTCCAGCGAAAGGTCCTTTTGGGATGCAACTCTCTCTATGTAAAGCAGCGTGCTGGGCACCCAGAGCGCTGTGGGGACAGTCACAGACAGGTCGTGGGTGGGCTGTCTGAGCACAGTGAAACGCAGAGCTGTGGCCTCGAGGTCCCTCCAGGGCATTCTGCAGGCTATGGGTGCACCCGCCACCTGATTGTCCTGACTGCTGAGGACACCGTTGTTTTTGGGGATCATCAGTAACTTCCTGGAAGCTGCTAACTGGGATGGGATTGGAGGGCTGGGCACGGCGGGTGAGCAGCAGCGTTGCCTTTCACTGGAGAACTGAAGGTGCTTCAGGGACATTCACTCAGCCTCACAGCATCTCCCGGGAGGTAGGGGCGGGGCTGTCCCCGCGGTGGGACAGAGACAAGGACAGGGTCACCTCCTCGGGAAGCCAGCACCAGACAGCCTGGTGCTCCTGGCCTTGAGTGGGGCCCAGCTCGACCACACGCCCATCGTGTGCTTCTGGGGCCAGGGCAGGGCCCGTGTGCTTTGGAGGGAGGAGGTGCCGGCCTTGGGGTCAGCTATTGCTCTCGGAGTGAGGATACAGTCGGTGTGGCCGGTGCCTGCCACCACGGGGGCTCTTTGGCTGGTGGGACATAGGGAGTTGTGGGGATGGGGGGCTGGTGGGTGGCACAGAAACCCCCTGGCAGCGCAGGCAGGTGCAGGGCTGGCAAGGGCACAGGCAGCCCAGGCTGAGAGAGRAACTACCAGCTTCCCACTTGTGCCGGAGTTGTTTCTCCCAGTAAGAGCTGGGCTGAGATTCCCCTCGCAGTCCCCTTCCCACTGGGCTGGCAGGGACCAGAGGGATGCTCCTTCTCCCAGGGACCAGCCAGCTCCTCTTCTTCCAGTCTGGTAACTGGTAGGACGATGAAGAAGCAGCCAGCAGGCCAAGGACAGGCAGGCTCTGGCCATGAGACAGCCCTGCTGATTTTGGACACTGTCCTCTCCCGTGCTCATCTGCTGGGCTCATCTGCTCAGCACGGGGCCAGCACAGGCTGGGGGAGCGGYGGGGATGCGCGGCGGGGCTGGCCGGGCTCTGTCGGGGCGCTTCTCTCCAGTGGGAGCCCTCTCCAAGCGAAGGAGAAGCCGGGGGTTGATGTCTACCACTACGTTTTCCCCACCAGCCAGGAGAGGAGGCGCCAGGAGCGCTGCCCCCAGCGCGCAGCCCCCGCAGCGGACAGACCCTCGGCGGGCGGGCCAGCGGCTCTAGTAGGGTGCAAAGACGATGGGACCCGGCGTGGGGCGGACGTGGGCCGGCGGCGTTCGGAAAAGGGCTGGTCCGAGGATGGGGGCTTGGAAGAGGGTGGTGGCAGCTGCCGGTCGCAAGGCGAGGGGTCCGGGCATGGCGCAGACAGCGGCGGCGGTGAGCGGGCTCGGCAGGAAACGGGTGGCCAGGGTTTTGGTGAGGTGCTTCTGCAAAGCCAGCTTGGACTGCRGGGAGGRAGGGAGGGAGAACACCGTGAGATTGCGGAACAGGTGGAGGAGTCGCGAGTGCTGCCATTGTGAATGCTGCTGCCAAAGCGCTCCCAAGTTATCCCCATGCTGGCCTTCCCAGGAATAGACTCAAAACCCACCACCAGAGCTCACCCTCCCTGAGGGGAGAAGCTGAGCCGTGGTCAGGGAAACAAAGGTTTAAGAGGAGCAGCTCCCGTAACTCACTGAAAGAGCAGCTGACGGTGAGCGAGGCTTTGCAAGCAAACCGAGCTAGTGCTGTGCAGGGAGACAGGTACCTTGAGAATACTCACTGCGAGGGCAGCATTCTTCTGCAGCTTGTTGTAGGGGCTGTACTTGGGCTTGGGTGGCTTCCCTGCCAGCCTGTCTTTGTGCCTCCGGCTGCTCATGTGCTGGGGAGGGAAACAGCTGGRTCACTGAGAGCCAGGACAGCYGGGGTACCGTGCAGCTCAGGTGTGTGGGGACACCCATCACCCTGAAAGTACCCACACACYCACACCCAGTGCCCGGCCACTCCCAGGGCATTGTCACCTGCTTGAGCTGSGTCTCGGAGTTCACGTAGATCTCACACACTTGGCACTGAAACGCCTTGTTCTGGATGTTGATGCTGCCTTTGTTCCCGATCCGCTTGGACTTGTGCCCTGCCCGGGAGAGCAGCTTGCCCCGGCCTCGCCGCAGTTGGGTGCCGTGACCTTCCAGCATTGACTTGTGCTTGGCGCCTGGCGAGAGAGGGGGATGCTCAGCAAACCCAGCCCAGCCCCGTGTTCCCATGGCAGCGGGAACAATGCCCTCCAGCAGCACTGGAGGAACCCCACCAACCTGTGCCCGGCAGCACCTGCAGGCAGAGGGGACAGGGAGCTGCCTGGAAACCCAGAYTTTTACCAGTGCCATTCCCAAACCCTGCCAAACTGCACGTTGCAGGCAGAGCAGAGATGCTCATCTTCCCRGAGACCCCCCCTTCCGTGTGCCAGCTTAGGAGAAGCTGCTATTTTGGGCATGCACTGGAGCCTGTCGCCTGTCCCCGGGCATTAGCACAGTCTGCGGAGCCGGGCACGCCGTGCTGCAGCATCTGAGCCGTGCCCAAGGTCACAGCAGAGCCAGGAATAGCTCAGCAGGGTCACAGCAGGTGGGGAAGGAGGAACCCAAGATCCCRACACACCTGGGGACAGGGCGCTCCGTCCTGTCCCTGCCAGCGCCGGGATGGCGAGGGTGCGCGGGGAGGGAGTAATTTAAGCTCCTGCTAATTCATTCTATTTTTTAAGGCGTGAAGCAAGGAGCTGTGTGACAGCCACGGAGCAGCGCCAGCCTCCAAATGTTTGTTTGTTTGTTTGTTTGTTTGCTCTTTTCCCCCAAATCAGCCCCTGAATTTGTAACTGGAGCTGACAAAAAGCAAAAGGACACGTCTGCAGCTAAGCCGCAGCAGTGCCCTGAGCCAACCCTGCACACGGCAGCTGCTGCTGCTGCCCCAGCAGGCAGTGGGCTGGGAGGAATTGGTTCCCAGTCCTTGCTGAGCTGGGGTAGAAAAGGACCTTCCATTTAAASTTGGGGTGCCCAACTTAAGCATCCTCTAAAGAGACAACCAATGGGATGGAGCTGCAGGGCCTGCAGACCCCACTGGGGACCCCTCTACCATGGCTGCCACCCTCTGCTACCCCCCTGAGGGTGAGTCTGGCCACCCCCAGGCTTTAGGGGGACCCTCAGCAGCTCCCACAGCTGTCCACCCCAAGGGGCTGCCCCCCACAGCCCAGGAGTCACTGTGAGCTATGGGCTGCACAGCTTGCATTYCCAGGGGTCTTCTCCACAGGGCCACRAGCCCAAACCACTGAGCTGCTTTGGGAAGKACCAKTCTGGGTYTGGAAGAAGCCCTGGCTATCAGCTTCAAGCTAAATGGAAAATAAAGTAGCCTCAATCACTTGATTAAAAGTAAATGTCCTTAAAAAAGAAATGTCCTTAATTGAGACATGAACAATAAGAGTGTTTGACCTTGTGAAAATTCACCCTRGAAGCTGCAGCCCAGGTAAAGCCCCATGGCTCATCTGTGCAGGTCATTTTAATGAACATTTTAAAAAYTACAGCAACACTCATTAATGCTCACTACTTCACTGCAAGGCTGTTTGGCYGTGGGGCATGGCTGTGCTTTGCTCAGAGCCCCGATGAAACGCCAGGGAGCCCTGTCCCCTTGTCCCCCAACAATGCCCTTACCGGTGTTGTGAGCCTCCAGCTGCGACAGGGAGTTGACCGTCACTTTGCAGGTGGGACAATACAGGTGCTGTTTGCTCTTTTTCCCCTCTTTCTCACTCTCGGGGGCCGAGCTGACGCTGCTGCCCGACTCGGCTGCCTGTGTCTCAGCTGCCTGGGCGGAGGAGGAGGCCACGCTGGTGGCATCCGAGGTGCCCTCCGACAGCTCGGAGGCCGGCGGGGAGCCCAGAGGGGCAACGCTGCCCGGCAGCTCCACGGGGGATTCCTCAGTGCTGGGCACCAGCCCCAGGCTGCTGCCCTCGCCCTCCGACTCCTGTGGGCTACTGGCATCAGCTGGCAGGAGGGGAAGGAAAGGGGGGAGAGGGGRAAAGAGARAGAAAKGGGCAGGAGGAGAAAGTTCTCTGTGTCTGAATAGATTTTCTGGATTTCAGGGAGCACCCCCATCTTCCCCAAGACCATGTCAGACAATGTCTGCATGCATCCATCCCTGCCAAGGGCAGCTCTTCCCCAGGCTCTCCTATTTCAGCTGTTATCTGCAGTGCTGGGCTCAGCACAAAACCCTGGGCAAGCTCCAGTGCTGCCACAGYTCCCAGCAGCCCCATCCCTGCAYGTGGCAGAGCCCATAGAAAACCCCAAATCCCAGGGAAAACACCCCCTGTTCCCCCGAGGGCACAGGAGCTCATTTATAAACCAGTGGCACCTCTGCCACAGCCACCACAGCCTCCCCAGCCCCACACCCCCTCCTCGTACCTGTGCAGCCCAGCTCCCCACTGCCCACAGGGCTGGGGGCCAGCTCGGCTGTGCTGTCCTGGCCAGGGGTCCCCGAGGCAGCCCCCACCACCTTCTGCTTGTTCTTCATGGCCTCGATGGCCTTCAGCCTCCGCGCGTGCTTGTGGCCCTTGTAGTGGGCTTCAGCCTGGTTCTGGGGGGACACACGGGGGTGGCCAAGTCACTGCTGTGACCTGACAGACAGATGGACACAGGGGGAGGGAGGGCAGGTGGTGGGGTCAGGCCCAGGATGTGGCCAGGCGTGTTTTTAGTGCATCCACCCCCAGGGTAGGAGCACTGCAAAGGGGTGTTTGGGATTGGGGTGCAGCAGAGAGGGGGTTTTGGGATTGGGGTGCAGCAGAGAGGGGGTGTTGGGAGAGGGGTGCTGCAGTGCCAGTGGCACAGTGGGGTGAGCACAGAGCCATTCCCCTCCTCCTGCTCTGACACCAACACACTGAGGCCAAGGTATCACTCTCTGAGACATCTCCACATKGCTTGCTTGGCGAGATAAGGACCCYGCTCTGATTAAATGCATCAAGTCACTCCTAACAGCAGGTTTCAGGCAAAATTTATGCCTCCAGAAACCTACAGTGAACTGTTGCTGTAAAAATGAAATAAAGAGGTCCTTTGGTGGGGAGGACACATCACCCAGTGTATCCTAAGGGCTGTCCAACACATGGTTCACATCCCCAGCTCCTCTCTCTCAGTGAACGCTGGATAACGAAGCGTGACTCTGATGGATTCATGTCTGCACCAAACTGATAAAAATGGCCACGAAAAACAAAAATCCCCTGAACACTGGTGTCCTCCCAACAGGGACAATGCTGCATTGTCCCCCAAAACAACCCCAGTTTGGCAATTTGTGGAGAGGGACCCCGGTATGAATTAGACACTGTACCCCTGAGTAGGACAGATTAATTTGCACAGCATTCCCGGGGGCCAGCTGAGGATTGCCAGGCTCGGCAGGGGAAAGCATCCTATCCCATCCCTCCYCTTCCCTCCCCCTGTGGCTTTCCAAGAGCTGGGAACAGGGGCTGGGGCTGGGGCTGGTACGTGGGAAAGCRAAGGGCCAGGCCAAGCGTGGTGCCTCATTAGCAAAGACAATAAACTCCCCATGGATAACAGGGCTGGAACAGGGCTGGGTGCAGCCAAAGTAGGTCACAGCCTCCCTGCTGGAACACCCACGGGCTGTGAGGGCCTGGGCCAGCCAGGGGGACCTGGAGGGACACGGGCAGAGTAGGAATGGGAGCATGGGGTGACTGTGGGGACACACTGGGAGCACACAGYGGGACTGACTCTCCTGGCACAGCACCTCTAGCTGGGAAGCAGCCTGAAACAGGGGAAGCAATGCTTTTTCTGAGCTGGCCATGGAGTGGAATCATGAACCGGGGAGTTTTGCTGACAGAGCAGCATCAGCCCCAGGCACTGCAGATCCAGCGTGGCCAGGCTGGCATGGCTTCTCTGCAGGCAGCCTGAGGAGGCAAGAGCATCTCCAGCAGCCCCCGTGGTGCTGGACACAAAGCACTGGCAGCTCTGGTGGCCCATTGCTGGGGATGCCCCTGATAGAGGCTGGCCCCCTGCCCCCCTCCTCACTCCCAGCCCCACGTGTGGCCCCACTCACGGCAGAGTTGAAGCGCAGGTGGCAGATGTTGCAGGAGATGAACTGCTTCTTCTTGAGCGGSGCTGGCACGCCGAAGGTGTGGCTGATCACTGCCTTCTGCACCGGGTCCATCTGGAGGGGAGGGAGGGCACAGGGGGGCTGGCTGCTGTGTCCTGGTGGCTGCCCTGCCATGGCACCATGAGCTGGTGACCCCCACGCCTGTCACACTCCCAAGGAGCCACTGCCAACACCACAGAGCTCACACTGGGTGTGAAGGAGCAAGGGGCTGCAGCTGCTGAGGAGCCCTGCAGCCATGGAGGCTCCTCTGCACACAGCAATTTGCTGTGTTAACACTGGCCCCTGTCCTGCTTAAACCATTCCTGAATCCATCAAACCCACAAGGTCCGAATGTCAGCTGTGGTCTGGCAGAATGGATGAGACCCCTCTGCCCCAGTGTGTGCCCAAGTCCCCTCTCACCCCACACAGACACTTGTGTGGCAAATTACCAGTTTATTTTTGAACCTCAGTGGCCTTGACCTTAACAGGAGCAGAAACCACCAAAATGGGGAACAGAGGTGGCCAGAACAAGCGTCTGGGCCATTCATTCTCCATGTGGTCTTCACCAGAGAGCTGGAATGTCCCCATGCACAACCCACATGGGTGCCAGGGCAGGAGGGACACCAGTTCTTGCTGCCACAGACAGCTCACACAGGATGCAGTGCCCACGAAAGCCCCTCCGGGCTACCCCACTGGTGCCCAGATGTGCTTTTMACCCACTCAAACCCAACAATGACAACTCGGTCACCAGGCTGGGCACACGCAGAACCACTTCCATGACCTGCCAGGAGCCATGTCTGTCCTCCAGCCTGYCCAGGGCTGTGGTGGGGCCAAGCMTGTGGCTGGTGCCAGGCCCTGTCCCTTCTGTCTCGCCCCAGGGCTCGGCCTCATTCCACAGCCCAAGCACCAAACTGCTTCCAAAAGCCATAATTGTTTGTAACAAAATGCGTTTATTAAAGGAAGAAAACATAAGAATAACCTCTTTGTCTGAGCGTGGCTCCAATCTATAATGCAAGTATTGTTCCCTAGCCTGTGGCACAGGGAGATTATCTTATCTGAGTCCTGCTGTCAGGAGAGCCCCGGGTTTTCAGCGATCGTATTTCTCTGCAAAGCTATTTCACTGCCGAGACAGGTGCATCAGTCTTCGAGGCACATGCCTGGACAACAGCACCATTATCAAGACCCCAAATTCCTTTCCAGGAGTGAGCAGAATGGTAAGAGCAGGTGATTAATGAAGYGCCTGTTTGCCATGAAATTTTACTCACTTATCTGGCATATAAATGGAAAGGCACTTGGGGTTCAGCAGAGACCCGGAGGAAGCTACAGATGGCCAAGATGCTGCTSCATGCCTGACAACAACCATTGCAATGTGCTGCTGGCAGCACCCCCGTGCTGCTGGGCCAGCACTTGTTTTCCAGAGAAAACACCCACCTTTCCATTCAGAGAAGAAAAAATGGCTCCAACCTTCCCAGCAGTGTCAGCCACCAGATTCCAGCTGGTTGCTGCCACCAAACAGCGCCCACAGAGCCCTGCCAGCTCCCATGGGCTCATCCCCACCCTGAGCACCGCAGCATGAGCAGGGTGGGGATCAGAGAGGGATGCAGAGGAAAGGGAGATGCTGGCACAAGGACACAAATGAGGCCAGGGACCATCTTGGCTTCATCCTAAACCTGCCAGYGAAGCCAGGAGCAGCAAGGACACGTCTAAGCCTCAGCTACATGGTGGTGGTACTGAACAACCCAGGGTCTCCTTACTCTCCTGGGGTTATGCCAAGGTGATGGCACCAACCTGGATCTTTCCACCTCCTGTGCTTTTGCCAAGTCCACCCTGTGGTACAGCAATTCCAGAGCACCTGCAATAGCTCTGGGCAGGCACAGGACTCACGAGCCCCCAGGGGCTGGGCTGGCCAGCACACTCAGAACCTGCTCCTCACCCCAGCCAAGGTGAGTGCCTTTGGGTGGCCACTGCTGCTCCTGCCGTCCCAAAGCAAACAAAGCACTGTCCCAAGCCTTCAGCTGCCCATCCCCATGGGAACACACACAGTCCCAGGTGCTTTGCCAGAAGCCCAGCCCAGCTCCAGCCTGCACTGAGCACRTCTGAAGCCTGGTGCCACCTGAGAGCCTTTGTGCTTCTCCCCAAACATCCCTCCATCTCCTCCCTGCTGCATCCCCTCACAGCTCTCTCAGACGTGGAAAAGCCCCCCCAGCTCCTGTGGGGCTGTGMTGCAGCCGTACATACCGGTGCCTGCAGCCAGGGAATTGAGGCTCTTCCAGGAGCTTTCCAAAAGAAAGGAGCCAACAGCAGAGGTGGCTTTGGGCACCACGATCTCGGGGAATAAAGATCCCGGCTTTATAGCCAATTCCTATTGACTCACATTACTTTATTTATCCCTGGATGTTCCTGCTGATATAAATAGCGATCCCTGCGCCGAGCTCCCTGCGGCCCCTGAGGTCAGGAGCAGGAATTCACAGGGATGCAGCATCCCTTCAGATGCCTCTGCTGACAGAGTTTTACGAGGAGTTGCTGGGTCCTGGGGATTTGCAACATCCCAAGATGAGGGAAGGGCCTTTGGAGCAAGGAACGTGCCTCCAGTGCTGTTTGGGTTTTTTTTTTCCCCTGGTTGTTGCTCTAAGTGACAGGAGGCAGCTTGGAAGGGTTTTGCTYGCTCCGGAGTCAAACATCTGCTGGGTTCATGGGAGCCCTGTGACCTGCTCTGAGTGCAGAGCGTTCTGCTGGGCAGTGCAAACAGCTCCTGCTCTGCAGGGCATCGCTGAGCCCTCACAGCATCCCCAGCAATGCAGGCCATGAGAGGGGAACCCCACATCCTGCTGCAGAGCAGCTCCAGTGACCTCAGCAAGGGGCAGACCCTGAGTGCTGTCCCCTACTCTCTCCCCACACTGAGGCTCGAGTGGAGTCTGACCAGCCTGGCTCAGGATACAGGGATGTTCCAGCCCTACATTCTGAGGGATGGAGCCTCTGCTCTGGCTCCTCCAGAGCTGCCAGACCAGCTCAGGCTGCAGGGATGCTCCAGCCCTTCATCCCGTGGGATGGAAGTTCTGCTCTGACTCCTCCAGAGCTGCCAGACCAGCTCAGGCTGCAGGGATGCTCCAGCCCTCCATCCCCTGGGATGGAAGCTCTGCTCTGACTCCTCCTCTCAGCCCAGCACACCCTGAACCTCACCCAGCCTCCTTCAGCCACATCTCCAGCACAGACACACCCCAAAAGAGCAGCTCCTGCCCCMTGACCATCAACCAACAGCGCACACTGGGCTCAGGTCTGAGCTCAGAGTGGTTGACCCCAGGTCCCCAGATGGCTGAGCCAGCCTCCCCTGGCATCTCTGTCCACGTCTGACCCATCCTCTGTGGCAGGAGCACAGCAGCTGTGCAACTCTGCGTGGCTCCAGCAAGTAGCAGATCCAGTTTCCAAATTACTAATTTTTTTAAAAGCAACGAACGTGGGTGAACACGCGCCGGGGCAGCGGCAGGTGGGAGCCAAGAGGAGCAAACAACAGGCGCTGGGTCAAGTTCACTCCTGCCTCCAGCGACTAAAAAAAGAGCCCAGACAAAAAAGCAGGAGCTAGAATGGCATCAAAACCCCTCCTGTCCTGTGTTCCAGCTCATTAGCCCGGGGAGAGGCTGGGCTGGGGCTTCAAAAGAGCTTAAAGGACTCAGACGCCTGAATCCCATTCAATAGCAACAGGAATCCGGCACTTAATTTCTGAACTGTCTTTGAGGATCTCGGCGATAATTTGCACCTTTCCGAGCGTGTTTAAGCTCAAAGCCACTCACAAAGGGCCGGTGAGCAGGGATGGGGCTCAGGAAAGTCCCRTTTCCAGGTTCATGAGGGAAAGCAAGGGGCACTGACAACCCCAAAACTCCGGCTTGCAGCGCCTGTGGGGCAGAGATGGGGAGCAGCCCCCGGGCCCACTGCCCTTCCCAGAGCAGAACCTGCTCCACAACAATTCTRGGCAGCACCGAGGGGTTACAGAGACCCCCACAGGGCTGGGAGCAGCCTGGGGGAGCAGTGCAGCATAGGGAGAACACCATTTCACACCCGACAGGGTGGTGTGTGCTTGGCCACATCCATGGCAGTTTAACTGTCTAATGAACATCTCTAAAGATCTAAATGTGTCATTGCCCACCCCAGGCACYTGGGTTAGTGGTCCAAACTTGGGTCCTGGAGCCCAAGCAGGGGGTGGGAGCAGCCCCCCCAGCATTTTGACTCTCAACATCCACAGCACCAGCCACATTCCTCATATCTGTAGCACATTCTCTCTTTTCTTCTCCTTATTTAATTTTCAACTAATGAACTGCTCTCCAGAGCKACTTTATTACTATTGATTCCAGGGGCAAAATCCAATTGATCTTGGTTAAAATGGACCGCGTTTTTAATTCTGGTACTGACAAGCACTGGCTGGGCAGGAACCTCTCCGAGCTAAGGGCAAAGTGAGCATGTTGAACGGGCATCCAGCAGCCAAAGACTCCCAGGAATTAATCCAGAAACTACCTGGTAGGGTTCAAGGAGTGGTGCCATGTAGAGGAGGGACTGCTKTAGGGGAGGAGGGGTCCAGCAGCCCCATCCTCCCTGGGGACTCACCGTGTTGAAGTTGGGGAAGAGGTTGAGCGGCGATGTCCCGTTGAGCCTGAAGGTCAGAAAGTGCTTGATGTCCAAGGGGGGGTGAAGAGGCCGGCCAGGGATGGGCAGTGATGCTAAGAGAGGGCTGCTGTGTCCTGAGGGACCTGGGCAGGCAGAGGGARAAGAGCAGAGTTAGCACTGGTGATTCCCTGCTCGCAGCAGGAGGACAGAGCACACAAGACATGGCACAGGGGACATCTGCCATGGATTACAGAACCACCCCCAGGGAAAGGTCCCAGCCCAGGGTGGCCCTGGRCAACCCTTTGCCTTCCAGGCTCAAAAACAGCACCTCAGTTCAAAGCTGGATGCAGCCACCTCAGCATCAGAGCATGGACACACGCAGGAATCCGAACCCTCAAAAGGTGTCCAAATCTCCTTCCCTGGGCTCTCCCATGGAGCCACACAGCCCTGGGCTCCCCACACCAGCACCTGCAGGGCTCCTCCCCAGCTGGCAGCAGCAGCAGCCAAAGAAAGGACTGGGAGCAGAGGCTGAGCTGCCCCCGCTCCTGCGGTACAGCCGCCGCTCCCCGGCCCCCGCGAACCAACCACGCGCTCCAGCGTGAGAGTTAAAAATAGCCTGCAGTTATTAATAATGTTCTGTTTCAACACAAAACACCCGTGGGACGGAGGGAAGGAGGGAGGGAGGGAAGGCCAGGCAGAGATCTGCTCCCCATCCCAACTTGGACTCATCACAGATGATGAGCACAGGGAAAGCGTCCTCCAAGTGGCAGAGGGAGTCCCTGCCCAGCTCTGGGAGMGAGGAGGGGGAAAAGCTGAAATTAAAAATAATAATAATWAAAAAATCCTAATCAAATGGAATAAATAAGAAATGGTTTCAGAGTGCTGYGAGCCAGAAGAGCCCATTCACATCCCACACCGCTTCACACCCGCTCCAACCCACCCACAGCCCCATCCCTTTTCCTGCAGCAAGGACAAGGTCAGCGTTCCTCATTCCTTCGGATTTTTCTGAGGTTTGGGTTCTTTTTCACTTCAAAGGCATCATGCATCCCTTGATCCAGCACGGCACAACCCCATCCCACCACCCCCACGGACCTGAGAACGCCCTTGTGGGAGGCTGACAGCGGCCAGCACCCACTCCTACCAGCAGGAACACTCCTCTTGTGACAGCACGGAGCCTGAGCCCCCCTCCAGCCCCCACACCCTGACGCCAGCTCTGCACAATGAGCACCCCAGGTGCTGCTGCTCACTCTGCTCCGATCCTGCCTGGTGCAGGACCTCAGACACGCATCTGAAATTCCAAGTTTGAGAGATTTCCCTGGGTCTGAGCAGCCAGCGCTCCTCGCCAGCCCCACGGGCACCAACGACCTCTTTCTGGGCGAGCGCACGCGGCGGCTCTGCCACGACGCCGGAGCCATCGCCGAGCCAGGCCTGACTCCRGGGAGGAATTACGGTTTGCTTCATCAGGCGTGCACTGATCGAGTTAATTCCAGAGTCGCCCAGAAGGGAAATCTGTGAAACTGCTTGAAAAAATAAATAAATAACGTCGCAGCGGCAGCCGGCGGGACTGGGTGAGGGGTGCATAATTAACCTTGTGAGGCGTGAAGCAGAGTTTCTACATCAAATCATCCGAGRCTGCCGGGCTGGCGCCCGAGGAGCTGCCCTGGGACCCCTCCCCAGCACACGCAGCCGGGGCCCCACGCGAGAGCAGCAAAGGCATTCGGGGCTGGATCACAAGCGGTGCCACTCGTCACAGTCAGTGCTATTTGCATGGGCTGCACTGGCCTTAAAAACATAAAATACACATCTATATAAAGTACATATCTATACACATATATATATGGGAGGAACAAGAGGTGGGTGATCACCTCATCCCCAGAATCAGCGACTACAAGAAGGGATGCTGCAGCTCAGATGATGCTTGGGCTGAAGGGTTCCCTCCCTGCGGAGCAGCTCCTGCACTGGGCAGGCACAGGACGAGGGCTGAGGGGACACAGAACTCCCTGGACTGGCCACCACCTGCAGTGGCTGCTGCCCATCAATGGGGCAGAGAAGGTACATCAACCCCTTTGGCACATCCTTGAGTTCAAATTAGTGGATTAAACACATTTCTGGACTGGGAATAAAGCAGGCAGTTAGAGAGAGCTCACCCTGTGCCACCCCACAGATGGGCAGGTCTTTTCTCACTTGGCTTTGTCCCTGAAGCAGACAAGACCYCCAGGAGCACGAAGAGGGCTGAGGCCACCCCAGTGGAGCTCCCCAGCATGTCACAACACCCTGCTGGGGCACCCACAGGATGCTCTTGGAGCACCTTCCCAAGGTCACTGGGCCATAGCATTGTGGGTCTTGCCTTACCTTTGCTGCAGGGCAGATTCCAGCAGCAGCTGAGGGCAGTATTTTTAGGTATTAATTAGACACTCAATTAAGGGGGATTCGCTTTTGGGAGAGTGGCAGGGTCCCAGGTCTGTATAGAATGACACGACCTTAGGCAAGGTGACGGGCATGGCAGCAGCAGGTGGGGCTGTGCTGGTGAACAGACCCACAGTGCTGCAGCTTTTTGTCACAGCCCCTGCTCTAACTCCCCCCCATTTTGGCAGAGGAGCCCCCACCTCCACAGCAAATGCTGCTGCTGCCCCTGGCACTGCGGGTCCTCCCAGGACAGGACGTGCCCCAGGCTCTGCAGAGCATTCCAAGGGGCTGGTGCAAGGAGAGGAGCACAGGAACAACGTGTTCCTGGCATGGGCATCTGCTGCAGTTTGGGGGGGGTTGTCTCTGTGCYTCACCCCCAGTTCCACAGGTACTTGGTCCAGGCCTGACCAAAAAATGTCAAAGYYACCACATCCCTGATGKGGTGCTGTGTGTCCCTTGCTTGGGRCTCAGCCACAGCCGTCAGAGCCTGCACATTCTCCACCTGAGGCTCAGCCCCTTCCCAGCCCTCTGGAGCTCAGCCCAGTTCCTGTCCCACAGCCAAGTGACTTTTGTAGGGATCTCTTGGAATTTCAAGGAATTTTCAGCCCTACATTGAACCAAACTCACCCAAACTGMGTCTGGCTGTCCTCCCCAGCCTGTCCCCCACCCCTTCGCTCTACACASACACTGAACACACACCTGCAGCAGGTTTTTCCCCTGTGAGGCAGAGCAGAGCAACTGTTGTGCTCTGACACCCGCCCGTGTGAACGTCCCAGAGCTGCCTCTGAAGGCAGCAGGGCCAACACTGCAGGTTCTCATTCCAACACGAGCCTGCCAAGGACCCATCTCCGCAGACGCCGCTGCCTCGGAGAGCATCTGGCGCCGAGTCTGCCCAGGCCAGATGGAGACAGAGCTGTTTATTCACACAGAGGCTCCCTCCTGCTCGGGAGATGTTCTCAGCAAATTTTGATGTCGTCTCTAAATTCTTACTCAGGGCTTTAAAGCTTTTGTCTCTGGCCAAGCGTGTTTCCAGGAGGCTCCCCAATGCCAAAGGCTGACGGCCAGAGAAAAGGAGCGACACCCAGCCACAATGCTGGACCCAGCACCTCTGGGATCTGGACTAGTAACAAACAGATTCAACTGCATTGGACTCCCAGAGCAAGCAGATATGGAGTGTGGGGTAGCAGATCTGCTACATCCTCCCATTTCCAGCTTTTGGCAGCCCCAGCAGAGGAGCCGGCGCTCAGGATTACACCGAGGTAATGCTYCATGCTGCTGCACTGGGTTTATTGCTGATGAGAATCAGTCTGAACTGGAGGAAAGAGCCCTCCAAGTCRAAACCAGCAGAGCCCCATCACACTGGAACACACCTGCAGCACCCCAGCCCTGCTCAGCCACTGCACGGGCACYGCCAGACCCACGGGCTGAGCTCCTGGCTGCTGCAGGCACCAACAGCTCTGCTCACCTCGGGATAGAGAGCAACACTTCAGAGCAGAAATACGAGCTGAACACCTTCAGTTGGTCCCAAAGCAGGCGTTGAAGGACTTTCTCTGGAACTGCAGGCTTCCAAGAGTTCAGGGTGCAAAAGGAACTCTGGGACTTGAGGAYGTTTTGGAAAGAACAAGAATTAGCTATTGATTGTTTCTGGACCCTGCTCACCATTTATTCTCTCCTTGCAAAATAAAAAAAAAAAGTCCTTTTCAATATCTTTATACTTTAAACTTTAGGAAAATTAAGATAGACCTTTTTAATATATATATTTATATAAGTATATTTATATATATACACACATACACATATGTACACAACGATGCATTTAAAGTTACCATTTCCTCAGCCATTACAATAYCATCCCCTAAATCTCTTGCTCTTGAAATGATCATGACTTGATGCCACTGCTAAAAATACCCTGTGCTGTGTGCAAGGAACACCAACACGACACCGCCAGGCACRTTGGGGTCGGCGCAGAGCTCGGAGGATGTGCTGCCTTTTCTGCATTCACTCTCCAGGCTCCAGAACAACAGAAATCCCATATTTTTGCAGAGCATTAAGCAAAAGCTGCTGGGTATCTTYGTGCAAAGGCAACGTGACATTTGAGCTCATGAGCTTCGCCTTCATCTCCCTAAAACAAAACAAGGACAAACCCTTGGGGAAAAAACTCATCGCAATTTGGGATCTCAGGTGGCCCCAGGATTCTGAATGCTGGGTGACTCAAACAGAGGTCTGGGGCTTGAGGGAGGGGTGCTCATGGGACCAGCACGGCTTTGCAAAGGATCCTGTTTTCTCTTCCCAGCACAGAGCAGGTCACCATGCACTGCAGCTGCCCGGCCCCAGCAGAGTGACCAGCGATGGGGAAAGGCGGCGTTGAGGTGGCACTGGGGGCTGCCCAAGGGCTCGGCCCTCCCCAGCCACGCTCACTTCACCTGCGCCACGATGAAGCCAGACTCCCTCATGCTCTCGTAGTACTCGATGGCCAGCGCAAAGTTGAACTCGCTGATGGCTGGCCCATCGATGGCGATCTTCATGAGGTCGGAGAGCCCCTCGTCCTTGGCGCGGCGCGACCGGCCGCGCTTCAGCAGCTCCCGRCCCCGGCTGATCTTCTCGGCCAGGACCGAGCCCAGCGGCAGGGCCAGCGCAATCGCTGCCAGGACAGCGAAGTCTGGGAAGAGGTCGTGCATCTCGGAGCTGCTGTAGACCAGCTTGACGCAGAGGTCCTTGAAGGAGAGCTGGCTGAGGCTGAAGACGATGCGCTTGAAGAGGGGAAAGTCGCTCAGGGCCCTCTCGCTCACCACCACCCGCGAGTACACCTGCAGCAGGAAGTTCAGCTCGCTGACCCCGTAGCTGCCAATGTCCTCCAGAGACTGCGGGTAGCACTTGGGGTTGAAGATGGCAGAGAAGGAGCTGATGGCCTCCAGGACGCTGCTGGGGAACCTGTCCAGCAGGTTGCCTCGCACCTTCTCCAGGTAGGTCTCCTTGAGGTGCTCAAAGTGTTTCAGGTGCMCTTGGGAGCAGTTGGCCAGCTCAACGCCCTTGTAGTAGAGGCGGCTCTCGCCCTCCCGGCCGTCCTGGGGGTGTTTGTTCATCTCGCTGAGGAACTCCCGGAGGTTCTGGCCGCTGGTGCTCTGCTGGGCCTGCAGCGTGGTGGCTGTGGCTGAGACGATGGGCTTCAAGATGGAGAGGTCAAAATCCTCGATCTGGAAGAAGCGGCTGAGCTTCTGGAAGATGGGGAGGACATCCAGCAGGATCTTGGTGAAGGCCACGAACTGGAACTTCTTGAGCTCTTCGCAGAGGCCACGGGCCACGGGTGAGCGCTCTGCCTCGCCCTCCAGCAGCAGCACCAGGGTGGGCCACGAGGAGTCGATGGCTTCTACAGCTGGGAAGATGGAAGTCCAGTGGATGGCTTTGGGGCTCCCAAGGTCTATCTCACAGAGGTCCAGGGCTCTCCGCAGCTCCTGCAGGCTGTCGCCTTCCCCCTGGAAGCTGGAGTAGAGCCTGTACACAGCATCCACGGTGGTCTCATACTTCTGGAGGTACTCAATGGTGCCGATGCTCTCGGCCAGCAGCAGGGAGGTGCCGTGGGACGGGCAGTGCACCTCAGTGAGGAGCGGGCAGAGCGAGGTCAGCGCCGTCCCCACCCCGCCCAGCCGCTCGGCCACCAGCGAGGCGCTGTCAGCACTGAGCCAGGTGAGCTTCATGGTGGGGATGCCGAAGGAGCGCATCACCTCGCCCACCTTGCCTGCCACGGTGGAGGCCTCCCCGGCGGGCAGCTCGAAGCTGCCCAGGAAGGTGGTGGAGGTCTGCCCGTTGCAGGGGGAGACGGTGGTGGTGAACACGGCGAGGCTGCGGTGCTCCAGGACGTCCACAGTCTCGTCCACCACCAGCCCGATGAACGGCGAGGCTTTGATCCTGTGCCTGTCCTCGTTGTGGAGGACTTTGGCAATGGCTGCCTGGGCCAGTTGAAGGAGGGGGTGCAGGGAGGGAGAGAGAAACACAAATGAGATTCAGAGGCAGTGGGAGATGTGCGGCACTTGGCACAGAGCGAGCGGGTGGGCCTCCCACCCACAGGCTCCCGCAGTGCGTGAGCCCTGAGCCAGGGAAAAGCCCTTACACCAGTTGCACACACAGAGGCTGGAAATCATGTTCTTATTCCCTAATAAGCTTTCTCCTCCTGCTCTTGYTTGGCAGCTCAAACACCATGGGAAGCTGCTGAGAGCTTGGGGGTTCCTGCCCTGAGCTTGGGGTCAGAGCCCCACAGATGCAGCAGGACACGGCATCACCAACAGCACTGACCCCTCAGCCCCCCACATCCCATTCCCAAGCCCCCGCCTATGCTGGCAGGGAGGCAGGACACCAGGAACCCACCTGCCCCATTCAAATCCAGTAGTTCCACTCCTCTGGCCCAGCAGAGGCAGGAGCAGCAGCAAAATGGCAACGTTTTTTTCCATCTTGACTCATTTACTCACACTCCCCCCATTTCAGGCAAACTCCCCAGTTTGGAGGGAAAACTTCCTCTGTGTGTGTGTGAGTGCTGCAAGGATCACCACAGGCTGGGAAACCTAATTAGTGGGTTTAGTCTATCTGCAGCAAAATAAGGCTCTGCAGAGCGCTGAAAAAAAAAGCCTGGCAAACAGCCAAGAGAGACTCACTAAAAATTTAATTTGATTTCAGCAGGCATGAAGCGTTYGGAAAAATTCAGAAAATCCTTTCTAAACTCTCCGGCTACTTGATCTTCCTGATCGCTCCGTTTAGGGCAAAAGAGGCAAAACCCACAGTGCCTGTGTGCTAATTGAAGTGCTGAGCTTTCATCCTGCAGAGCAGCCTGGCAGGCTCGGGGGAGCTCCTGCACAGCCGGTGGGCACGGGCACCGTCCCTGCTCTGCAGTGGCCACACACTGTCCTCTCCCCGCAGTGCACAGATAAGTAGTGTATTAGAGATTTTTTTAGCTTTTAGTTAGTTTTAGTTAGTTAGGGTGGAGAAGTTCTCTAGATTTTTTTTTTTTTTTTTTGGGATTGTTTAAATTTGTTCTTAGACTGAAAGATATATGAGAGCGAGAGCACTGAGAAACTATACTGGTGGGTTACTGGCTTTAGGCTGGTATTTTTTTCTATATATCAGTTCTTTTTAGTGCTAGAAAAGAACTGATAAAAGCTAAGTGAGCTGTGTTCTTACGGTAAAGACTTTTTCTCAATTTTACTAAGTTTTATTGTTTTATATTATTAATTTTTAATAATATTATAAATTATTAAAAATTAATAATATAAAACAATATTAAATCTAAATTAATTTGTAAGTACTTTCTTTTTGTTAAATAAATAGTTTTTTTCTATTCCTCTCTAAGGAAGTTTTTTTCCTGAACTAGAAAAAACTTCCTTAGAGATGAACAGAAAAAACTCCCCTCCTTGAAGGGAGGGGAAGTCTCAGCTCACTTTCCAAAGAGAGACCTCCCATTTGGGAGGTCTCCTCCTAGATTTRCCCTAAACCAGGACATCGAATTAGTGGCTGCAAAGCAGCCTGGCAGGCTCGGGGGAGCTCCGGCACACCCAGCGGGCACGGGCACCGTCCCTGCTCTGCCAGGTGCAGTGACCACACACCACAGAGACCACCCAGCTGCAGCCCCCACCCCATCCCCACCCAAACCCACCTGCATCTCCCTGACGCTGCCGGGGTGGTAATACTCGCTGTGCTCCGAGGCCAGCAGCGCCTGGCACAGGTTGAACTTCTGGAAGTTGAGCAGCGAGGAGCACTTCTCCTCCGGGATCTCCTCCTTGGCCATCCAGTAGACGGTGGTGAGCACGGCCACCTTGGCCGGGTTCACCTCCACCTTGATGACGGAGCGCAGCTCGGCGTGGCCACGGACTCGGGCGTCGAAGGCCAGCTGCTCGCGGTTGACGGCCAGCGCCTGGCGGTGCGCGCCCGAGGTGACGTGCCGCAGCAGCGCGTGGCGCTGGAAGTTGTCCGTGCCCACGGTGAAGGCGTTCTCCGCCTTCCCGTGCTTGTTCTTCACCAGCGCCTGCCGGCACTCGGCGCAAAACATGAGCTTCCTCTCATAGTCAAACTCCAGCCAGGTGAACTCCTCCTTCCAGTGCTCATTGAAATAGCGCTTGCACTTTTTGTTGGAATTGGAAGTTTCCCCGGCTGGCTTTTTCCCTGGGGGAACCATGCTGCCGTGGCTGGGAAATCAGCTACGGGTGAACCGCRCCGCAGCCTGCACATTTAATTTAGTAAGAAGGTCTATTACCACTCTCCTGGGCCGACTGGAGATGAAAGAGACACAAGGGAAAGGGATTAGGGCCCTGCAAAGCTCAGCTGGGGCTCAGCTGTGGTGGCACAGCGACAGTAGCACGGTGACAGCAGCGGTGACAACGGTGCTGAGTGCAGGTCAGGCTGTGCAAGACCAGCACCACACAAGGGGGATCCCATCAAGCACCCCATCAGCATCACCAGAAGCTCTTGGGGTCACTGGTGGCACTTCCCCCTGGAAGGTGAGGAAGGCTCAGCACTGGCTGAAACACCCAAAAAAGAGCGTTCAGCCCCAGAAGAGCAGCACCCGCTGCTGGCAGTGAGTGCCCARGCCCTGGAGCTGAACAAGGGTGACACAAGCTCAGACACACGTGCTTGTTGTGCACACGTGCACACCCTCAATCCTGCCTGGCTTGTCTCTCTTCCAGGGAATTGCTGAAGTTGTGGCAGGTGCCATGGCAGCAGAGCCACGCTGCGCACATTCAGTGGCATCGCAGTGTCCCCTCCCAGTGGGTGACACACTGGATCCACTCCAGGCCAGGCTCCCAAATACCTACTGAGCTAGAAGCTGCAAAGCAATTAAACATGTGACCAAACCAGGATGGGTTTAAGCATYCACTTGACCTCCTCCCTACACTCTGATCCTCACATTTCTCTGTGAACTGGACTGATCAAGGTGAGCCTTGACAAAGAGGAGGGGGAAGAACCCAGCGCTGCATGGCAAAGGGGGACAACCAAAATGCAGAGGAAAAAAAGAAAGAACCTGAGCACTCTCAGCAGCAGGAAAACTGGGGAGCACCATCAGTCCACAAGACTTGCCGAGACACGGATGAGGAACCTGGGGTTTTTCCGAAGAACAAGCCCCCAAACCAGAGCCATTGCTGCGGGAGCAGGGGGAAGGAACCCTCACCATTCAGGCATTAGGACAACAGCACGACTCCCACAGTGCTGCAAACGCCCACCCCCACGGAGCCAGCACTCCCCACGGAGCCAGCACTCCCCACGGGATGCTCTGGGCAACGCCGGCGAGTGGCCCTGGAGTGACCCCATCGATCCCTGTGCCGGGCAGGCACTGAGCTCCTGGCTGCAATGGCCTCGGGGGGAGGATTCCTGTGCTCTTTCCCTGTCACTGACCCCATTCGTTCCCAAGCCATCCCTACAGCCCCCACAGCACTTACTCCAGCAGAAGCTGCTGCCTTGGAGAGAAAAAAAAAAAAAAGAAAAAAAAGAAAAAAAAAAAGAAAAAAAAAAGAGCAGCAATTAGTGTGTGGGATGCTGGAGGCCGGGGCGGGGGTTGGGATGGAGCAGAGCACCCCTTCCCACGGCACCCCATTCCCGCAGCACCCGCGGTGCTCTGGCAGCAGCCCAGCACCCCTCACCCAGCACCACAGCACCGCGCACCGTGGGGAGCTCGGCAGCAGCCCGGGATGGGGGCCACACTCCGCTCCCCCCACCAGCAAGTTTGGGCAGGGTCAGGATTGACTTGCGAGAGGAACAAGCCGCTGCCCCGATCCTTGTCCCTGGCGCATCAGCCCGAGAGGGTGAGCGGAGCAGCCCCAGCGCCCATCCCAGCGCCCAGCCCTGCGTGCCCACCCCGCTCACCGCCCCTACATACGTACCATGGAAAGGCTGCCATAAGCTTTGGGGTTGGGGGGAGCTTGCAAACTTCCCCAGATATTAAATAGGAAAAAAAAATATTAAATCATCTAATTAAGAAAAAATAAAAATAAAATAAAAAAAACAAACCAAAACAAACCCAGCCAAGCACCGCAAAGCCAAAAACAAAACAAAAAAGCAGCGGGGTGTTCGGGGGGGAGGCGGCACCACCACCACCACCACCACCCCCCCCGCGCCCCGCAGCCCCCGCGGCCCCGGGCGCGGCGGCGGCGGCTGCGGGAACAAAGCCTTGCGGCGGCCCCCGCGCTCACCGGAGCACCGGAGCAGCCATCTTGCTGCGAGGGCTCTCTGCCTCACGGATGCTGCCGCCAGCCCACGGCGGCAGTGGCCACTAGCGGTGGCCGCGATGGGGAAGGCCGTGGCCGGGCCACGGGGACAGCGGAGGCGGTGGCCACGCCACGGGATCCGACCCCGGCCCAAAGCGGGGGGAGCGCACGGAGCCGTGCCCGGTGCCCGCCGCATGATGCTCACCTGGCCGGACCCCTTCCCGCAAGGTGCGGTGGGCATCAGTGCCCGGGGACCCCGAGGCTGGGGGTCTTAGCTGAGAGATGGGCACAGGCAGCGGGGTGAGGTTTTGCGGTCAGAAAGGACGGGTGTTTCGGGGTTTCGGTAGAGCAACCCCCAGACGTGGACACGGAGTTTCGGGCAGGATCCAAGTCCTTTAGGGAGCTTCAGGTGTTCCTGCTTACCTGCGCTCCTGGTCCGTAGCTGCAGGGCTGGGGAAGGCTGGGCTCAAACCCAGCTCCTCGCCCCAGGGCTCCCTAAGGAGCAGAGGGGTTCCCCACATCCCCAAAAATTTGACTTTTAGCAATAAATGCAGGTGAAATGTAGAGCCTCTCGGCTACTTCCAGAAAGAGGATTTTGTGCCACATTTGCCTGCCCCAAACAAGGCTCCTGACGACACTGAAATCCCGAGGGGCACCAGTGTCCCGTGGGACCCCTGATGGGAACCTCGCTCCTTGTTTCCCTGTGCCTGGGAGCTGAAGGGCACCCAGACTCGCCCTTCTCCCGCTGTGGAGCTGGGCCATGAGSAGGGATGTGTCCCACCGGAATTCGCCTGGATTAGGAGCTGCTTTGTACCTGGCTCCGCACCAGGGGGGTCTGGMGGCCCCCGGTTAATTCCTCTCTTTAGGTTCCTCCACATATCCCGGGGCAAGAGGCTCTTCCTGCTCTGAGGACATTCTTGCCGAGCCACCTCAGCCCAGGGTTAATGAGAGCAGGAGGTGGTGAAACCAGAGCCGGCTCCTGGGGTGAAAACACGCCCGCGTTTTATTCTTGTGCTAATGCCGCGAGAAAAAGAGGATTGAGCCTTTTTAAAATGAGTTTTTAGGCATGAGCAGGCTGCATCGCCTGGTCCTGTTCCCTGGTTCCCAGCATCCAGAGAGGACGGCAAAGGTCAGCGACCCCAAATTAGCAATGGCTGGACCAACCCCACTTCCCATGGGGACCCCTGCACTGGGATCCACGGGATCGGTGGACTCCAGATGAGATCACTCTTGCTCTGCCTGCTCCGTGCAAGGGGCAAGGCTGAAACCACTGATCCCTTCTCCCCTGCAAACCCATTTTCTGCTGGAAGCCTCCRGCTTTCACACGAATTTTGGGCAGCATTTGCAGGATATCCCTGACCCTGCCGAGCACCCTGCCCTGACATCGCTGCCGGATGTCAGACGTCCTTCCTAAAGGAACTGGAGCGCAGATACTCCTGTTTTACCTCCATGCAGCAGCAGCAGCCGCCTCGGCTCGAGCCAATTGTTGCTATTTTTCCCCACYGAGGAGCGGGGTGGGCAGGTGCCCCGGGCACAGCAGCACATCCATCATCCCCGCGGCACGAGGGTGGCGGCGGCCGTGAGCCACAGTTTCCATCTGAGTCCCAATTTCCAGCTGAGTCCCAGTTTCCACTGGCTGTCCCACACCTCCGGCAGCCAGAGCAGACCCCAGGGACACAGCTCCCAGGGGGATGCTCCAGGCTGATCCCGGGGGGATGCTCCAGGCTGATCCCTGGCACCCCTTCCAGCACGCCAGCCCCACATCCATGGATGGCTTCCCCGAGGGTTTCTCACTGCATCTATAACAAGCTGAACAGAAGAGACCAAACCCAGCCATATTACCCTAAAAAAAAAAAATTGTAAATCCCCGAGTCCAAAGATATTTATGAGATTTTTGTTTCCATCCCTGCTCTAAGCCAGTCAGGCTCTGGGAAATGACGCACTCCCCGCAGGGAATGGGAAGTGCTGGTGTTCCCAAAGCTGCTGACCCCGGGGAAYCCCATCCCTGCAGAGCCCCCCAGTTCTCCTGCCCACCCACCCAGTGATGCCCAGTTCCACCAGCCCTCTCAGCCCATCACAGGGCAGGGTGGCAGGAAAGACCCAGCACCCTGCGGGTCCCTGCTCATCCTCTGCACCCAAAATCCCAGCTGTGACAGCCCTCCCAAACGCACTGGGAGCACGCAGGGGAGGGAGGACTCATGGGAGCTGCCCGGCTGCATCCCTCGCACCCGAAGGTGGTGACAGCTCCGTTCCATCTCWGCCGTGTGTGGCAGAGGGGGAAGGCTGCAAGGAGCCGCTGTCTCATGTGGGAGAGAGCACCCGGCACCCGTGTCAGCTCAGCCAAATTAAAAATACTCCCGCAGCCCCCGGGCTGGTGCTTTGATGGGCGGATCTGGCAAGGACACGGCCAGCGGGATGTGCAGACGCTGGGAGGAGRAGGTGTTCCCACGCAGAGAATGGGRTGGGACACACACACTGGGGGACCCCAGTATTTCCCAGCTGYGTCCCAGCTCTCCTGAACAGCTCAGGGTACTCAGGGGGCTGTTCCTGCTCTGCTGGGGGTGCCCTTCCAGCACCACTGTGGGCACAAAGAGACTGGTTCCAGCACGCTCAGGTCCCTGTGGAGGGGCTTGGATGGGCAGTGGGCCATAGATAGGGAATCATGGGGTGCTACTGGAGRAGAAGCCCCCCAAAATTGCTGACATGGACCCCCAGACACCCCAGTGCCACTGCCAGCTTGCAGGATGCAGCCTCGTGCCTCATTCCCCTGCACAGCCTTGTCACAGCCTTCAGCTGCGTGACTGCAGCTGGCAGGGAGCAAGCCTTGAAATAAACTCAGATGGACAATCCTGCAAACCCTGGACATGGCCACAACAGGATTACTGAGCTGGGCTGGGGAGGAGGGGGAGCAAGCTCATCTCTCCCCTCCAGCCACCCCAGCTCCGGGCTGAGGCTCCTCTGAGCAGCAGCTGAGAAGGGCAAAGCCCTTTTGTCAAGGAGCAGAAGCAGGGACAGAGTTATCTCGCTCCCTGGGCTTCCTCCAGTCCATGCACCTGGTCCTTGGGAGGCAGCTCRGCTGCATCTTGCTCCCCAGGAGCCATAGGGAACTTCACCCCACAGCACTGATATCAAAAACAGCTGCTGAGGAGCAAAACTGGCTATCAGTCTTGCTCTGCTGAGCATCTTTTCCTCCCCTGTCTACAGACATTGAGCCCAACTCCCTTTGGATTTTAATTCCCAGCGCTCCCCATCTGCCAGGTAATGATCAGAAAAACCAGCATTTAAGGATAKCTCCCCCAGCAGAGATGCCAACCAGCTCAGTGTCCCCTGTGTCACAGCCAGCAGTGCTGGCAGGCCAGTGCAGCCCAGCCAGGACCCCACCAACCTCTCCCACGGGCCCCAAGGGGCTCGGGAGGCAGAAGAAGGGAGGTGGCCAGCACTGACCCACCTTTCCCTGGGTGGTGGGGGAGAGGGCCAGGTCCTCCCGAGAGCTCAGGAGTGCACTGGAGCCMCTGATCAGCTCAGCCTTTATTCTGGACACTGTTTAAATGGTAAAAATTGCAGCCAAGTCCAATTCATTCCAGCTGAGGAACGGCTGACAGGAATGAAAAGGGAGAAAAGCTCCTCAGATTGATGCTTTCTCACCATTCCAGTGAAATAACCAATTTGGAACAAATTAGGGGCTCCCGTCTCCACCAGCCTTTTTGAATTGCCTCCGAGCCAACGCACATTTCTCATAGCGCTGAGTTTCTTCCATTAGCAGTGAAAATTAATGATTTCTATTATTGAAGCACCTGAAGGCAGGTGCCTCCCTCACACAGCTGSGGCTGGGCTGGCACCAAGCCCCCAGAAAGCCAAGAAGACCCCCGAGAAGACAGGCTCAGAGAGGAACAAGTGACAGGACAGTGGCAGAGCCAGGCTCCAGGCAGTGGCCAGCCCTGCTGGGCTGTTCCCTCTCAGCAGTGCCACCCCAGTGCCACAGCACCCCACACAGACCACCATGGTGATGCCTAAACCACTGCATGTGACTGTCACAGCTGTCCCCAAAACCCCCCCGAGCAGTGAAACCACGTGGGCTTCATCCAATCCCAGATTCGCTTGGGAAAAGGGGAAATTGCTCCAAGGGCACCCAGCTCAGACTTGAGGAGGGCAAGTCCTGAGGGACCCAGAGGGCTTTCAAACCCCAATCCACTCACATATTTCCCCTTCCCAAGTTTTAGAGAGACCAAAGCCCTTCACCTCTCCTTGCCTGCTCTGCTCCCAGCTCCCCAAAATCTGAAACACAACAACCCCCCTGCAACCACGGTTGCCCCATGGCCAAGGTGGTCATGCCTAAGGGTTTGGAAGATGACACACATCCGTCATTATTTTTTTAAATGAGGTTTTTATTTCCTACCTCTCGTATTTCATTGTAATTTCCGCCACTCCCACCCAGGCCGTGCGAATAGAATCGCTCTGGAGGAGAGTGGGAGCAGCCAGCCCACTCCTTCCAGCATCCCGCTCAGGAAAGGCAAAAAAAAAAAGCAATCTGCTAAATCCCCAGCCCCTGCAGTCATTACAAGCTCAGGGACATCAGGTGGGTGCTGAAACAAAGCATCAAAGCCTCGGTGCCGCCAGCACCTGCCAGGAGCATCGGCACTGAGAAACTTCAGGAAAAAAAAAAAAGTTCACRTTTGCTCAAAATACTTGTTAGCAGTTCATTACTGCAGCAAGGTGAGGCGTAATTAAAAACGGACTAAAGAGATTTGTGAGTTATATCCTCTGCTTGATGATGGAGATGCAGTGATATTTTCTAGCCCACATCATCCTGGAGGTCAAGATTAGATGACAGCTTGGGCTAAAAATACTCTGAAGGGGAGGCTGAGGCTGTTGGAGGAGGTCAGAGCCCCCCCAGTGTTGCTCAGGGTTGAAAGCAGGGGACAGATGTGTCCCCCAGGACATTGCTTGGAGCAAGCTTCAATAATAAAAACAACTGCTGCATTTACAGGGAAAYCCACCCAAAAACAACCACAGGGAAAGCTCGGTCCCACCATCTGCCAAAGGACCCCCCCAAAGCCAAACCCAGCAGCTCAGYGGGGTCAGGCTCCCCACACTGTCACCCCCACAGCTCCCAGGAGGGCTGGAGTCACCATAAAAGCACTTCTCCCACCTGGAGCAAGGTCCTGGCAGGGGGATCATCAGYGAGCCCAAGACACTGCGGGGTCAAAATTGAAGCTTTAGTGGCTGTTCAATGTTTCCTCCATATCTGAGGCCACACAGAGCGAAAAGCAAGCTCTGGGGTTGGAGTTCTGTTTGTCTTTTAAGCCTGACGAGTATTCCAGCTAAATATCCCGAGCAGTGTTACACATTCCAGAGAGACAGGGAAAGACATTTCAGAGAAAAAGACTGTGCTTCAAACTATCAGAAAAACCAAACCGATGCACGGAACGCAGCCGGGGCCAGCTTGATCCGCGGGACACGGGCACCCCAAAACTGATGTGGCAAGGCTGATAACATCCCCGTTCCTGGCCTGACAGCCCTGGGGCAGCCACAGGCACCCAGAAAAACACGTTACCCGAGGAAAGCGAGTGCATGGCAGCCTGCAGACGCGCCTGTGCCTACACAGATGCGAGCAGCACACACACGGAGAGAAGCAGCACCGCTGCCCGCAGGGACGAGCCAGAGCCATCCCTGCCCGCAGCCAGGGGCCACGCTCCCCCTCCCCAGCACCTGCCGCAAAGTTAWCGCCGATAATCGCAAAACCACTGAAATTACCGGCCCCGAATCCCCACGGAACGGGGTCCAAGAACAGCGTCACGTTCTGTTTGCTGCCGCTGCTCCTCTTCCCCGAGCCACGGAGCTCCATCACCGGCCACCCTCGCAAGGACACGGCCGGTGGGCTCTCCCCCAGCCCCACAGCACGCGAAAAAAGCATCCGACATTCGCATCGCAGGTGCGGCAGAAAGCACAAGTTGGAGCTGACACCCAGACAAAAGAGCAAGGGCAAAATCCAGCCCCGTCAGCACACAACCTTTTCCCTCCTCTTTCTGCAGCCCTGGGAAAAATCAATAAGATGCAGTGAGTCAAACTCAGCTTGAATCCCGTAAGTAATTAGGATTAGCAGGCTGGGAGCCGAGGGAACAGGCTGCCGATGTGCTGGGCGGGCAGGGACCATTTTGTGGGTGTAGGGTACAGCCTCAGCTGATGCAAAAAACACGAGCAGCTCTCGAACGGGGTTTTCAGGCAGAACGGCAATAAAGAATGGGAACGACACGATTTGCTTAGAATAAGGAAAATCTCATGAGGATAATTCGGGGTGCCAAACCCTGCTGGGAACAGGATGGGGGACCCCACAGGTGAATCAATAGTTGAGTTTGATGCCGAGCCCATTGCCAGCCCCTCACTCTGAGCGCGGAATCCTTGAGCACCGCTCATTCCCGGGGTTCTTTCCCGGCAGTAAATAACCCGCCTCAGTTATTTAGAGTTAAGTTAGAGACCAAAATCGCAACGTGGAGAAGAGACCACCCCCCAAAAACACACACACACACATACACGGTCTGCGCAGAGCTACCGGCAAAATAAGAACCAGAATTGGCTGCAATTGGCTGTGTTTTGTCCATAAAGAACAGCTCGGACGCTGAAAAGYGCCCTTTCCTCCGGCTGAAGGAACCCGGCAGGACACGGGAGTGCTCAAGCCGGGGCCGTGCGGGGAGCGGCAGCCCCGGGACAGCGGCAAGGCGATACCCCAATCCCCCTCCCCGCGAACCCCACCGGCCCCCCAGCCCGGCCCCCGAGCTCCGGCGGCTGCCCCGGTGCCGCTGCACCCCCGAGCAGCGGCTCCGACAGCGGCGAGCCGGAGGATGAAGGAGCAGAGAGAGATGGAGGGCGACGGGGAGAGATGGAGGCTGCGGGAAAGTTGCGTTTCACCCACCTAGRAGCATTTTGGATGCGGCTGCGTCGCCTCCGCGCTGCTGGTGCCTCCCGCTCGCCGGGCAGAGCTGCGGGCAGGGCCGGGCGGGCGCAGCCCCCGCTCCCGCCGCCCCTCGCCCCGCGTCCGGCCCCGCCTCGGCCCCGCAGGAGCGCGGGGGGAGAAGGAGCTGCCGGAGCTGCCGGGGATCAGCGTGGAAATGGGCGGGGGGAACCGGGAGCTCCCCCCTCCCCGCACAGCCGCCCCCGCGCCGGGGGCTGCCCGAGCCCCGAAACTTGGGGGGAGAGGGGAGGGAACCCTCAGAACCTCCGGGGATCTCTCGGAGAGTCCGCTAAGGTGACTGCTTTGGGGTGCTGAAATGCCCCCGTGGGGTCTGCACTGCTCGGAGAGGGGAGACTCGGCGGCAGCGGAGGCGCTGAGGGTTCCCTCCCCTCTCCCCAAGTTTCGGGGCTCGGGCAGCCCGAGCCCGGGGAAAGGCTCTCGAGCCCGGGGAAAGGCTCCCGAGCCAGGGGAGAGGCTCCCGAGCCAGGGGAGAGGCTCCCGAGCCCGGGGAGAGGCTCCCGAGCCCGGGGAAAGGCTCGCCGGCAGCTGGGACCGAGTGTCCCTGCCCGCTGACCGCGGCCGTGGGTCCCTGCTCCGTTCAGCCCCAGCCCTGAGTGCTGGGAACACGCAGGGTGTGACCCAACCGTGCCATCAGCTTGTGGGGTGACACGAGTGGACACGGGCAGCCTGGTCAGGGTGGGGTGCTCATCTCAGCACCTCGTGATTGGGATTTCATGAGCGCAGAGCCCGCTGTACTCATCATCAGTTCATCAGCAAAGACTGGCAATTGGGCTCCTCATGGCAGCACCTTCTCTGTGCTGATTTTTGGCTTCTCGGGAGGCGAGGTCAATGACTTACTCACATCGCTGCCCTTTCAACAGGAAAATGATGAAAAACCTACTTGTGAAAAGGGGAAACAATCACCTCCCCTGCCTCCCTGAACAGGAGACAAGAACGAGGAAGGAATTAAATTTTTTTTCTCAAGTCAAACAATAGGAGTTGGGCAGAAACCGCTGGACCATAAGCAGAGGGAAAATTAACGTGTTAAACCACGAGATGCCTGAATCCCTTCCCATGTGCCACAGCCAGACCGGGCACTTTTGGGCTAAATTACAGAATTTTGGTGCACTGAAAAGCACTGAAGCCATCAGGGTGCTGCTGCAGGGGCAGGGCACAAGCGTGGGTTTTTCTCCCAGGCTTCAGCCCGGCTCTGCTGGCACGGCTGGCACCGGGGCAGCTCTGGCAGAGCCCCGGGCTGGGTGTTGCTGTCAGGGTCGTTAACAGCAGCAGTAAGTTTAGCCGGGCCACTCGCTAATCCGGGATTGACAGCTGGCCCCGCACGCCTGGCCCGGCCTCCCGCAGGCTATTTAAACCCGATATTAATTTGTTTAATGTCATCAGCAGTTTGGTGTTACTGCAGGGAGCAGAGGGAGCTGGAAATGTGAAGACTGGGAGGAGGAGCRGGGGGCTGACAACCACACGACGGCTGTTCTGCTTTCCCCAGAGATATCACAGACCATGAGGAAGCCTGGCATGTCCTGACCTCCAGCCCCTCTGGCTGGACCCACGTACCTCCCTAACCCCCACTCCTTCTTCAATTTTCCCTCGCCCCCAGCCCTGACCACCCCCCTCAGTTCCACCCAGCAATCCCCTCAATAAATAATAATAATAAATGCTCATGCTGCATTTATTGCAGCCAGGCGAGCATCGCCATGGCTGGAAGGGCTCGGGAGGGAGCGACAGGGAGGGAGGGGACGGCGGTGTGGGATGCTGCGCTTTGTGTCCTGTGCCTTTGAGGCCAGCTGGAGCAGAGGCTAATTGCAGGTGCTGATTACAGCCCTTCACGCCTCCGGCCCTCCCTGCCCAGCCCAGCGGATCGCTGGAATTTCCCAGCTCTGCCCGTGTGGGTCCGGCCGGTGCATAACTTGCTATATTTGTCCGTGTGCCCCAGAGCTGGCGCAGGGCAAGCAGCACAAAGCCTCCCACAGGGTCCAGACCCACATCCTCATCCCAGGGAGCAAATGCATCGTGGCTGCAGCTCCCCACAACCTCCACTGTGGGGTGAAGCTGCTGAAGCATCTACCTCAGAGTGGCTGAGAAGGGATTTTTTTAGGGGGAGGCATTAAAAAAAACCCCAGAGTCATGGGTCAGATGCCACAGCCCCGTTTTCCAACATAGATTGATATCCACACGTGGGATACTGATGGCTGAGCATCCCAAGAGTGTGGGGATGGAACCAGAGGGTTTCTTGTGAAATGGCCCCAGCCTGCAGCTCACCGCACAAATCCCGGGAGAGGCAAATCCCAAACACGCATTAAAGAGGAGGAAACATTTGCCAGCAGCCGCCTGGAGCCAGGCTTGCTTGGGCAGGTCTGCTCAAATCCTGCCTGTGTCTTAAAGGATGAGGGAGGGCAGGGGGAAGAGGAGGGTGCTCAGGCTCAGTTGGGCCACCAGTGTCACCAGTTCACTGGGTTCTTTGTGACAACAGACTCCAGGAACCACAGCAGGGGGATTGCTCCAAACCCTAAATGAGGGCAATGTTAAATATTTTTTCTGGCTGAGGGACATCCAGGACTGGCTCTTCCCTGCCTTAGACTCCAGAGGCAGCCCGGCAAATAGTGACCAGAACTGGGCAATGAACACATCAATTAAAGAGGATAAAAGACAGGGGATAAAAGCCCAGCCAGAATTGCTCCCCTCCCCGAGTCTGCTGAGCCTTCCAGAGCCTTGCTGGCTGACTTTGTTCACCAAGGATTTAGGGTATAATTTGGGGGTGAAAGACGCCAGATAGGATCAAGACTGATACACCTGGAGAATGTGTATCGGTTTTCTTCTGCCCTGTAACTTGAGCCCCATCAGAAGCAGAAGGCTCCGGCTGCAGCAGCCGCCGGCGCTTCATCCCYGCCGGGCCAGGAAGGCAGCCTGACCTTTCCTGCTCCTGAGTTTTGCTGAGGATTAAGGTAACATATTTTAAAGGCTGAATCCTCCTCCCCCGGGGGGCTTCCCACACAAAGAGAATGGGGTTTGTGGCTCGCAGTTCCCCTCCCATCACCCCCCTGATAAACAGAGACTTGCCGAATTGCTGAGTTCACGGTGCCCACCCGGATCCAAATTTTTTTTATTGATCCCCAGTTTTTTTAAGGAATCATTCCTGCAGATTTCTACTTTTATGCATTTAAAAGGAGCAAACCGAAGAGCTGTGTGTCAGTGGGACCCTAGGGGACACACACCCCCAGCTCTGACCCCCCCAAGGATGAGCCAAGGTGGGCAGGGCTTTGGTAGCAGAGCCTGTGCCTCCCACCTTCATCATCTTTCCCGGGGAGATGGCTAATTAGAAAGGCATTCAGGACAGGTCTGTGARTAGGGTGGAGAAATTGGATGACCTAAAAATATTTAATTATCAAGAAAAGGGATGGAAATTACACCTGGAAATAGTTTCAGAAAGAGAGAATGTAAGGTTTTCCATCTAATTGAGGAAGGTTCTCCTGGAAGGGACAGGGCAGAGGGTTCCACCTTGTCCAGTGTGGATTTCGGGGAGCCTAAATGAASTCAGCTGGGGTTTGGCATGGAAACCAACTGCTCAAAAATCTTCTGGATGCTTAATTAGCCTGGGGTGATGCTGTCTCTTGTCTTACCCATCAGGTTCCTGCTTAGCTTTGGCCCCTCAGGTGCCCCAGGAGCTCATTCAGGTGAACACTGGTGCCACAGCACAGACCACACCAAGACACTCCAGCTGGCACAGCCAGAGAAACGAAACTATTCCTCATGAATCTGTGGCTGTAGAAAATACCAAAGGTGAGCTGGGGCAGTGCTGTCCAAAAGCAGCGATACTCAGGGGCATGAGAAAGGAAGTGAATGTGAGGTGAGCAGGCAGTGCCTGCAGGCAGAGGCAGCCCTGCTCCAACCACTTCAGCAACTCCAACAGCTCTGACAACTCCAACAGCTCCAACAGATCCCACTGACATGCTCCAAGAGCTGGGGCAGCCCAGCGAGGCTGCARGGAAAGTCCTTGTGTTGGAAAGGATACACGGCTACAAACACCGGTGCCTCGGGGCCAGCTCATCCAGAGCTCTGCACCGCTCTGCTCCCAGCATCATCAGCTCTCCGGGCAGCAGCAGGAGCAGAGAGCAGAGCCCTGCATCCCTGCTCCCAGCATCATCAGCTCTCCGGGCAGCTGCAGGAGCAGAGAGCAGAGCCCTGCATCCCTGCTCCCAATCCCTGCATCCCTGCTCCCAATCCCTGCATCCCTGCTCCCAATCCCTGCATCCCTGCTCCCAATCCCTGCACCCCTGCTCCTAATCCCTGCATCCCTGCTCCCAATCCCTGGCTGTGCACATGGCTCCAAAAGCCAGAATCCCGTTTTCCCCTCTCTGACACCACGGGGTTATGGAGAGGAGAGCTCACTCTGGAGGAAGAGGCTGAGGCAYGACGAGGGGAGATCATCTCTTCAGAGGAAATTTTATATTGCTTACGACTTACTGTCTGGGAACATAAAACAGTTTAAGCAGCCGACCCTAAATCACAGTGACAGCTCCACACTACCCACAACCCTCTGCCTGCCCTCCCCTGCTCCCCTCCCCTCCCCTCCCCATCCTCCTGGCTCCGAACGCTCGCTGCCCCCGTGCCCGCGGGCGAGCAGCACACGCGTGTGCACACACACGCACAGACACAGCGGGCACGGASAGGGGCCCCAGGCTGGAAGCCTCGGGGGAGATGAGCTGCGTTTCCATCACCGAGACGCGGACAAGTCACATCCCAGTGGATGTCACCCCTCCCCGGTCCCCCCCAGTTCAGTCCCGGTGCTTTTTGGGACAGCGGCCGCGCAGCCCACGCACGCACAGCCCGGCACGACCCATTCTCCCCCAGCACCTCTAATCCCCCCGTGACAGCCCGGGTGGAAGCGGGATGCAGCTGTGGGATGCAGCTGTGGGATGCAGCTGTGGGATGCAGTGGGATGTTCGCCTCCCTCCCGTGTCACAGCAGGACAGTGCCCGCCTCATCCTGAGAACAGCAGAGCCCCCCGGAGCTGCCGAGGTCCCCCCGTGTCCTCAGCCCTCCCTGGGGATGTTGAAGACACAGCAACCCCAAAGTGCTCGGGGTGGGCAAAGCCAAGCCCTCCGAACAGGATGGGTTTGGGTCTGATGCCTGGGGTGGCCACAAGAGCCTGGAG
>CADDXX010000916.1:124829-147239 GCA_902810485.1 Alauda arvensis | reverse complement strand
AGGCCCCTTCAGTCTCGGAGCTCTCTCGGGACGGGGACCAGCGGATGCTGACAAGTTGGGACACGCTCACAGTTGAGCTGCTGCTTTGACCATTCCCCCCCCGCCCGCTTAAAATAAATCCCAGGTTTCCTCTTCCAAATCTGCTGAGCTGATGCTACACGGGAAATCGTGAAATATTCCATGGCTACACGTTCCTCGTTGCTCTTAATCCACYTCTAATTAACGTCACGTGTGCCGCAGCCCTGAGCTGAGTGGCCGYGAAACGCCACTGAGGCAACTTGACAGCAAACCGACTGGAAGAAAGTGACAGCGAAATCCGCGATTACAGAGGGATGGCTCACAACTGCAGGGCTTAAAAATAGCACCAGGCAATTTCCTACTGATTTTGGGGAAAAAAAAATCACCACTGCCAGCAGCGCAGCGCAGCCTCTGCCAGCACCACATCAGTGGCACTCCCATGGCCCAGGCAGCCCCCACCACCCCACAGAAAGATGATAATTGATGTATATTATCTGAYCTTGGTGTATTTTGGCTTGGTTTCTGTATTTCTCAAGGCAAARCCTTTCCATGGATGCAGGAACATCCACCTGAGCCCCTGCCATGGGAGGCTCCCACATCCTTCAGCCCCAGCAGCACAAAAAAAAAAAGCCCTGCAGCTTCCCTGTGTCATTTATGGCCTAGAGTTTAAATGTTAAGGATCTTTTTTGAATAAATGTGTCAGAATAAAATATCCCTGAAGCTCTGACCAGAATTGGGGTGCAGAGCCAGAGGTCAGAGTCCTGGTGGGAAAGGATCCACACCACAAAAACCTTCTAAGCCAAAGCTGACCACTGATCAATTCATTTTCTATTTGAAGTTACTGACTCAATCAAATCAGAGATTAATTATGCTGCAGTTATTAATCCACAGAAAGCTGAATGGCTGGGCTTTTCAGAGGGACAGCAAGTTAATGGSGTRTTTTCTGAGGATTTAGGAAGGGAGCAGTTTTCTCTGGGTTCGTGGGCCAGCACGGAGTTGATGTGCAGGGTCTGGGCTCATGTGCTGCCTCTCAAAGGGCACCCACAGGTCTTTTTCCCCATAGAAACTGAGGTGGGGGTTTTGGGGGTTTTTTGGGGGTTTTTTGGGTTTTTTTTTTGGTTTTTTGGGGGGGGGGGTTTAATAGAAAAAGAGCATTTAGTAAACAGGGCTTTTCTGCCAGCTCCCAGTGGCAGGGGTAAATTGTAAATCCCTCCCTTTCTCAGCCCTCCAAGCTCTGCCCCCAGSAGCCCCAAGGGACATCCCTGCACCCCATCCTTGTACCCCAAATGGGAAAGGAGAAGCCTGGGAGTGAGCAGAGTGAAAAAAAACCTACAATTACCCAACTGAGCTCCTTCAAATTATTCCTGATCCCAGCCAACATCTTTAAGACATGAAAAAACCATTATAKATTTCTCCCACTGAGATYCCAGGTTATTCAAATCYGATCTGAAAAGCTATTTTTGCTCATCTTTGCTCACAGCTGAAGGGAGCAGCCGAGGCCAGCGGAGCAGGAGGKCTCCGTATGTTTGTCCTTCATAAACTCACAGGAGCTTAAAATCTGAACCCTGGTGCTGCTTTGGGCACGAGGTATTGATCAGCACCTGGCAGATGCAGGGTCTGTCCCAGGCAAATGTTAAATCCCCTTTAGCATTTARGGCATGGATCTGGGAAATTTGGGAGAGCCTGATGTGCTGCCAGTGATGGATGCTGTGAAGTGGCTCCCATGCCAGCCAGATTCTGGYTTGTTCCTGCCCAATTTGTCCAAAAAGTCCCAAAAGCAGCAAAGGAGGTAAGGAGGAAGCAAGAAAGAACAATTTTTCCTCTGTCATTCCTGGCAGGCACCAAGGCTGGGAGCTCCATCCAGGGCAGATGTGAGAATGTGCCAGCCCCGACCTMGTGGTGACACGACTGCTGCAGCCTGATTAGTCCCAATTAGGCCCTAATCCCACGTGTTTGCAAATTATTTAAATCAATACCTCGGGATTACGGCAGGCAAAGCCCCACTGAGCATTGCTAAACCAGAYTGGCACTCGTTGGGTGGGTAATGAACAGCTGAGAGGCTGCAGCAGCACAGAGCAGTGGGGGAAGGAGGAGGGAATGCAGCTGAGCAGCGAGATGGAGCACACAGAGCAGGGTCATGGAAAAAAGGAACATGGCCCAGGATCACAGAGCAGTGGGGTCACACACCCAACCAGCCTGCCCGTGGTGAGACCCCCCCAATTCCCTCCCTCTGCTGCTCCCAGCTGTCCCAGGTGCTGCTCTGGGTGGTTTTTCAGGAGTTGTGTCTCAGCAGGGCTCTCSCAGAGCAGCCAAGAGCACAACCACAGAATCCTTGGTCAGTGCAACAGCCCAGCCCCAGGCACTGTGACCCCAATTCTGCAGGAGCCATTCGAAGGGAGTGGGTTCCCAGGTGCCAAAATCAGGGAGTTCATCCCCTGTGAAACCCCAAATAATCCCACCAGCAGCTGCCAGCCCCCCCCTGACCCCCAGAGCAGCCCAGCCTCCCCCAGGGTCCCCATGTCCCCTGCCAGGGGCCCCCGCTCTCCGCTGCAGGCCCAGCGATGCTGAAGCTGTCACAGCGATTTCTCTGCTCATCTCAAACCTTTCTGCTCCCAAACACGCATGGCCAGACATCTCAGTGGATAATTGGGAAAASCAGGACCTTTCCCTTTGCAAGGAACTGTTGTTCCAGGGCTGTGTTGCTGAGGAGGGGRGGRSACAGCACCAGGCAGCCCCAGTGYGAGKGGGGTGACAGGCAGGGAGAGGGTCAGGGCACAAAATGCCACGAGATATTGGAGAGGGGGAAGAGCTTGTGACACAAATTCACCCCAGGGCACGGGTGCCTCTGGGTGCTTTGGCTCTGCCTTGGGGAGCAACTCAGCAGCCTCCAAAGCCAAGAGAAGCGATTGGAGTTGGGCTCGGGGCTTTGTGTGAAGGCACAGGAGATGCCTGAACAGCGTGTCCTTCCCGTGGACCCTGGCCAAGGGGGTATGAGCTGCTGTCAGCTCAGATTTGCCTGGGAAAGCAGAGTCTCATGCTCCAAAGGAGAGAGCTTCCTGCTGCCTTTCAGGGAGATGTGGGCTGGCAGAGACAAYGCTCTGGTGGCAGCGTGTGTGAGCTCTTCTTTACATCCCATGGCTTTTTTCGAGACACTGGTGGAAAGGATTTTTGGGGAGAGCAAGGGATCAGGGTGTAAGTTCTGAAATGCTCAGCGTGTCCTGTGATGAGAGCCCCAGAGATGATCCAGGATGAGGGGAAGCAGCAGCCCCCGTCCAGGCCCCTGCAGCCACTGCTCCCCATTTTGGGGTGGCTCTTCCTGCTCATTCAGCACCAGACAGTGGTTTGGTTCCCGAGGACTCTCAGAGCAAACTGAGATGGCTCGRGCTCCCTGGGAAATCACAGGCAGTAATTAAATCACTCGTGACCCAGTTGGATTAGAAGTGGCATCYGCGGCACGAAAACGTCTTTCATCTSYGGGCACCCTGTATGTAATCACCACCTTCACCCTGATTCCACACAGGACTGCAAGGATCTGGGGTCTGTCTYGCAAAATGAAACGTCTAACAAGCAATAATTTGTTTTTAAGTTGGGGGCTTTCTGGCGCGGAGCTAATGAATTGTAATGACACTGATTAGCAGCTCCTCTGCAGCTCTGCTCCACCAGACTCTGCCAGCGCTCGCAGCCTGTGCAGGAAGAACAGACCCGAGGAGCCAGAGGGGAACGGGGAGGCTGAGTGGTGGCTGGGAAGCTGCCTTTGATGTAGCTGTAGATGTCAGCATGAGACAGAGAATCCAGCCCAGAGGAACATCCCATCTTTGTCGAACTCAATTAGTTCGTTTAATCCGCTGTCTGTAACCTCCCAAGGCTCCCCCGGTGCTGACACGCCACTGGAGACCCGTGTTAGCCATTCCTGCCTGTGGGCTGTGCCAGGCTGAGCCCAGCCCCAAAGCAGGCAGCTGCCCAAGGAGGGGTGGCTGCTCCCAGCACTGCAGGCAGATTTTCTCAACACCTGAAGGTGCAGGTGTGGCTGGTGAAGGAGTGTGACGAGGCAGGGCAGGGCTTCCCCAGCACCCCATCACCCTGCCAGCCCTGCCTGTGCCCTCCTGCAGCCCAGCCAGGAGCTCACCCTGCACTTGTCCTCAGCTCTCCGGGCAAGGCAGACAGGGCTGGTCCCCTCTGCATTTTGGGGGGACTCATACGGCACCAAGCACCCCCAGAGCCAGTGGCACAGTGGGTGCAGAGGGGACGCAGAAGTGTCATCAGTCCTTTCCCAGCTCAGGGTCACACCTCGGGAGGCTGGGAAAGGCTCACAGTGACAACTCTGGAAGTGACATTTTTAACCAAAAGTGCAGGGAAAGGTCAGCTCCGGCGGGAACAGGAGGGGCAGGCAGGCTCAGGGAGCAGCTGCTGCCTGCAGTTTCCCCACATAAGCAGATCAGAGCCCTGCAAACACAGGAGAGACTGTGCCTTGCCTGGCAGAGCAGAGCATGTGGGGCCCCAGGGGTGTGACACTGGCAGAGGTCGGGGACGGTGCAGAAGCACAAAGAGCAGACTGGCATGCTCCACGATTCTTTGGCTCAGTAGCAAATGCATCCCTGGACAGGCTATGACCAGAYCGAGGGGGGAAGCTGGAAGCTGCAGGCTGGAATTTATGAGCCCTATCCCCATTAAAATAGCCGGCGATATTTCCATCTGTCAGTAATGCTGATGRAGAGACCTGCTCCTTTGCGTATCCCAAACAAAACCAGCACCAGCCAGGGCAGGATTTGGCACACAGATGACCATTGCCATGCTAGGAATTCATGGCTCCAGTCTCTAGTAAGAGCAGGAGCAAGGAACCACATAATCTTTAAGGTCCCTTCCATCCCAAGCATTCTGTGATTCTACGCAATCCCCTTGGTTTGCTGCTAACAACAAACCCTCCCAGCCAAAGGCTCAGGCAGAGCAGGTCAGCCACTGTGACAGGGTGACATTTCTGGGCACATTTCCCTGCTTTTGTGCATAAAAATCTGCAGCAGCCAGCTGGGCCGGGCCAGGTGAATGCTGGCAGATGGCACAGAGGGCAAGTGAGTCCTTGCCCTTGCACAAAGCTCCTGCCCAGCAGCACAGCACCTGCACGTGCCAAGAGGTGAGAGGCCTCAGCACCGACTACTAAGCAGCATTTYCAATCAAATTCAGCACAGATACAGGAGAAATGCACAGCAGGAGCCTGGAGGGACACGGTCAGGTTGGCACCAGCAAAAAAGCAGAATCAAATAGTCCAGCAACTGACAGCTACTCCAGCCTTGGACACGCACGTCCCCGCTGCACAAACCATCTACAGAGCTCCAGAAGACACCCACAAGGACAGAACAGCAAGCGACCACGCTTGCACAAGGACACACCCACACATGTCCATCCCTCTGCTGCTGCAGCGTGGCCTCTTGGGCCCCAAAACCACCGGAGGGCTGGCAGTGACAGCTGGGGGAAGCCCTGCAGTTCAGGTAGACCAGCGAGTGACAGACGCCAAGGACAAAAYACAGCATTTTTCCATCTTTCCACGAGCCAGCTGTGCCAGAGCAAGGACAGCCTTTGGGCAACCTTGACCTGCTGGGTGGGCTCCTACCTTGGGCTGCTGGCATCTTGCCCTTGTTCAGCTGCTTGAGGCGCTTCTGGTGGGACTTGCCGTTGTAGTGGATCTGCGCCTGCGCAGCCGAGTTGAGCTGGATGTTGCAGACCTCGCAAAGTGTGAAGGACTGGTGCTTCTTCTCCCTCTTCATGCGCTGCTCGGGCTGGCTGGGTGGGCAGCTGGGCTCCTCCGCCAGCTGCACYGAGCTCTCGGGGCTGTGGGATGGGCTCAGGGGTCGCTTCATGCCTGCGGGAGGAAGGACAGACCCACTGTGAGGACAGAGGGACAGCAATAGGTGCCAGGTGAGGCAGGAGAGCCCAGCACAGGTGCCACGCCTGTGGTGTGTCTGAATTTGGGGGGGGATCCCTGAGCAAGTGCAAGTTTGGGCAGGATGACACGAGCAGCAGCGTTCCCAGGAGGTGCTGGAGTGGAGAACAACCCACTTCTTCCAAGTTTCCAGCTCTGGACGACACTCCTTGTGCCAGGTCAGGTCTCTCTCTTCACTCGTGAGCAGCACCGAGGCAGAGTTAGGATGGAACCAACTCTCTGCAGGCGAGAGATTCAGCTGGCAGGACTCGTGTGCGCTGAGGGTGTCCCAGAGCCTGTCCCCAGCACGGCAGGAGAACGACTGGCACCGGTACCGTCGGCCACCAGCAGGTGCCTGTCCTGAACGTGGGGCTCTGTGTGACCGACTTGCAGCAGGAGCTGGAGCCCCAGACCCGCACAGCGACACCRCAGAGAAAGAGCTGCCCTGGGGTCAGTTGGGGACAGCCCTCCAGCGGCCTTTGCCTTGCAGGGACACGGCTCCTGCTGCCCGACCCCGAGCTGGGAAKCGGTGGGACATCCAGAACGGCCTCGGAGGCGCGAAGGTCACCCGAGCCCCGTGATCCAGTTACCACCTTGGAGCTGGCAGCTGCGCCTCACAAATCCCCGCAGGCACGCCGAGGGGCCAGGGCAGGGGCCGGGCTGTCTGTGGGCGGCCAGGCAGCACCCAAGGGTGCCCTGCAGGGATGTCCCTGCCATTCTCGGCAGGGCTGCATGGGGACAGTGCGGGACTCGGTTTCCCGCACGCTCCTCGGGCAGCGGGGACCGCACCGGGGGCTGTGAGGTGTCCAAACCCCTCGGGGTCGTGGCCGCCCCCCGGCGCTCAGCGCCCAGCAGGCTGCGAGGGGTCGGTGCCCGGGCCCACCGGGGAGTCGGGGGGGGTCTCGGCTCGCTGCAGCCCCGCCCGCGGCCCCGCGGTGGCGCCGCCGCTCCGCGCCCGTCCCGCGCGTGGGGACCGGGCACGGCGGGGACCGGGGACAGCGGGGACAGGGGACAGCTGCGGGGACAGCGGGGACAGGGACAGCGGGGACCGGGACAGCGGGGACAGCGGGGACAGGGGACAGCGGGGAAAGGGGACAGCGGGGAAAGGGGACAGCTGCGGGGACCGGGACAGCTGAGGGGACAGGGGACAGCGGGGACAGGGACAGCGGGGACAGGGGACAGCAAGGATCGGGACAGCTGCAGGGACCGGGACAGCGGGGACAGGGGATAGCGGGGACAGGGACAGCGGGGACAGGGGACAGCGGGGACAGCGGGGACAAGAGGAGCTGCGGGGACGGGGAAACTGCGGGGAGAGGGGACAGCAGGGAGCTGGGCAACTGCGGGAACAGGGGACAGCGGAGACGGGAACAGCGGGGACAAGGGGAACAGCGGTGACCGGGGCAACTGCGGGGACGGGAACAGGGCTGGGATCGGCAGGGACAGGGGGATGACGGGGAGAGGGGACAGCGGAGAGARGGGACAGCGGGGACAGGGGGACAACGGGGGGAGAGGACAGCGGAGACAGAAGGCGGCGCGTTCCCCGTCGCTGCCGCGCACCCACCCAGCGGGTGAGCAGCCCCCTCCTCAGCGGGTCTCGGCCCCGTCCTGCGCCTTCCTGTACCCCGGAGGTGGCCACGAGTGTCCCCATCAACGAGTGTCCTGCTCAGCCAAAAGGAGCGGGAGCTTTTCCCACTGGCTGTTAACAGAGGTGGAAGCCTTTCCCCGGGATAACCATTAGCAGAGCAACCGGAAAGCAGATCTGGGAGACGATCAGCACCAGGAATGTGAGMCGGGGCCTCAGGGACTCAGCGGGACACGCGGCACGCTGGTGGGGACACGCCAGCCGAGGCAGGTCGCCGGGTGCCCTTGGCATCCTCCCCCATCCCCGGGTATTTTTAATGCAATTACATCCCAGGACGCGGGGCTAAAATTGGAACATTATGTGGACAAAGTATCCCCAAAGTCTCCGTCGTCTTTAGAACGGGCACTGCTGTTGCTCTGATTAGGCAGCAGCTCCCGGACTGGCTCCCGGGGCAGCGTTTGAAGGTCTGCCCTAATTGCACACACGCACTTGTTGTCTCATTCACTTAATTTCTCCTGCGCCTGTTCTGCTTCTCAAGTGTCAGGGCCACAACCCGGGTGGCTCGTGGCYGGGACAGGTCACAGGAGAGGTCGTGGCACGTGTGCAGGCTGGCAGTGGCCYCGATTGAGGGCTACTTTGGGGCAGATTTCACCTTTTCAGCAAAGCTTTGAGGAGCTTTTGGCCGGGGGGTGGGGGGCTGTTGCCTTTCACAGGAGGGAAACCAAGGCAAGGTGAAGGTGAAGTGRCACCTCCAGGGTGACTCAGGGGCTCTGAGCCGAACCCAGCTCAGAAGACAGGGTCACCACATCCCAAATCCAMCACCCACCCCACCCCAGGACAGACGAGCTCAAGCTTTTGTCTCCTCCACGCAGGAGGATCACAAGCAGTTGCAGATTTTGGGTGGGGGGAGATGAGCTGCCACTCCCCCACCACTGCCCGGATCTGAGCTGGCTGATCAGCATCAATGACACCTCCCAGGACCCCAATGACACCCTGCCACCTGCACTTCTTGCTGCCCTTCCCTCAGAGCCAAGGGCTCTGCTGGCCTCACAGGGGATGTTATCCCTCTTTGGCTGTTACCCCTCTTTGCCTCCTGATTTTTTGAAGGAGACCCGTGCTGGGCCATCCTTTACTTAGCTCCTGAATGCAGAGCAAACTCCAGAAAACACAATTTCCTGCACTGGCTGCAGTCACTGGAAAGGGCTCTGTGCCCACACACTGTGCTGAAGCAGCATCCCATAGCATCCCACTGCACCCCACAGCATCCCACAGCATCCCTCAGCATCCCTCAGCACCCCACAGCATCCCACAGCACCCCACTGCATCCCACAGCATCCCAGAAAAGCCACTGGCTGGGCATGAGATACATCAGCAAAGCAGTGAGGTTCTGGCCAAGCTATAAAATCTTGATAAGAGAGCAGGTTTGATGCAGGTCRGGTCCTTTCCCTCATTTCCTRTRTTCTGAATAACCTGGGGGCAGACCCATAAAGGCCACCCTGGGCACAGGGAGTGCTGTTATCCCAGCCTGGACAGAGATTCCCATGCACAAACAGCCTGAACATCTCTCAGGGATGTTCTCTCAGTGTCCTGCCGAAGCAGGGACCCTCGTGCTCCCTCCAGTTTGTATCCCAAGGGAGTTTTATTTGGCCTGAACTCCACAGACTCAACACACAGCACCAGAACCTCCCCCCAAGTCAAACTGCCTTTGTCACAGAGCTGAGGGGACCTAAAAACAGCGAGTTGGGAGATCCCTCCATTCAGGGATATGGGATCAGGGAAAACACCACCTGAACAGAAAGTGCATGAACTTGGTAAGAGAGCAAGAAATCTGAAGAAAAAAAAATCTTATTTGAGTTCATTAGGTTGTGATCTACTGAATCCACCTCCAGTTGAGTACACACGACAGTAAATAGAAACAACAGAAGTAAAAGAAAGTGTTGGCATGAAAGTGGCCACCAACAGTTGTCACAAAACTCCCTCAAACCCCCTGAGCAAGGACCTGTAAGGACCCCCAGGAAAGCCWGAGCTGCCACAACCCCTCACTCAAGCACAGCTCAAACCACTGCATCCCATCACCTTAAAAGCAGCTCTGTGACCCTGCCACTGCCACTCATATTTGCACACCAGGTCCCCTGGCTGTGCCCCCCTCCAGCGGCACCAGGGAGCCCCAGACCCCCTTTGACCATCCTCCCTCCTCACAGCCCCCTCACAGGCGATTTCCAGCCCACCCACCCACCCGTTTTGGGCTCAGCGAGGCCTCTTGGAGGCAGCACCAGGTGCCCCAGCCTGGCACGGGAGGCTCCTACCTGGCTCTGGGGAAGGGAGCTGCCCCTGGCACCGCCGAGCCGAGCCGGCTGCTGCCCTTGTGCCACSGCCCTCGGGGCACCGCGGCCGCCCCGGTGCCTGGAGAGCCGCGGACACCCGTCTCATGTTTCAAAGGAGCATTTTCGAACGAGGTTCGATCGCCACTAAATCAGCCCTCATCAGCAGGCTCCGGACGAGAGCGGGCACGTCCCGAGCCGGTGCCCGCGGCTCAGCGGGTTCCCAAAGAGCCCGGAGCGTCAGGAGGGGACAGCGGGCGCCAGCTGGCACCGGGTGGCTCTGGACGAGCCACCTTGAGCCAAGAGAGGGCGGATGCACCTGACAGCAGCTCTCAGTGACAGGGGGACATGGGGGAATGGGCTCAGAGGATTGCCTGGGTAATTCATAAAGAGGGACCGGCTGCAGGTGGAGGGATGGGAAGGGTCACAGAGTGCAGAGGGCTCTGCCCTGGATGTGGAGGCAGCCCAGGAGATGTCCTGGCCTGAGAGCTGAGCAGATGCAGGCAGATGGTTTTGGAGGGGCCTGGCCGTGCCTGCAGCACTTGCAGCATTTCATAACGCTGCATCAAACCAGCTGCCCACCCCGAGCCCTGACATATGCTCTGCTAATGCCAGAGCGAGGCACATTTTAGGATCAGCCCATAAAACATCCGTTGTCAGAGCAAGGATTAGTGTGAGCTGTCTCTCCCCAAGGACTGCAGGCTGCTGGCACAGGAGCAGGGCACACACAGGGCTGGCACCACCCACAACCCTCAGCTCTGAATGCCCCAAATGCCCGGTTCTTACCCTCAGATGCTCTCCAGGGTTCCCCTCAGCCCCGTTGCCACACTCTGAAGGGCAGTGGGACATTTTGCAGGGAGGGAGGGCAGGGAGCAGCACAGGGAGCACGGTGCCACTGCGCCTGTCCTCTCCTTTGCACATCCAGATCATTAACRCCGCATTCAGGGCTGCGTGTCCCCTGAATCAGCAGATCCCAGCCCTGCTCCCGGGCAGCGAGGACAGCTGAAAGCCAGCAGAAGGAGATGCCATGGAGGGAACAATGCTGCCTCTCTGCAGTGGGGCAGGGGACGTGCCTGTCCACTCTAGGAAGCAAAACCTGGGCAATCCCAGGTGCAGGGATGGGGAAAAARCAAAGCAAGCAGAGGCAGGGAGTGTGAGCATTCTGTGCCAGGGTTTGGCTGTAGGTGTGAGCACAGTGGGAGAGGAAGGACTGAGGCTCCAGGATTTATCACCCCCACTGGCCGTGCACCCCCAGCCTCTCTGCTGGGTGAGGAGAAGCTGACAAGATCACAGCATCCTTCAGGATTCTTGTGGTCAGCACAAAGATTAGGGCAGAGCCACGTCTCACGGAGCTCTTGGGAAATAAAATACAGAGAAGCAGGGAGAGKCTGAGCCCTGGCAGCACCTCGTGCTGCCCTCGCTGCTCACTCAAGCTGCCACAGGGATGTTCCCAAAGAAGATGATTCTCCACAAGTGAAGGATCCAGAATGAGATCCAAGCCAGCTCCTGGGGAGCTGCCACCCTGACAGCAGGGTCAGCAGTGGTTCCACTGGAGGCACAACGCCACAAGCATTGGCACAAGCACCATGGTGGTGGCAGTACCAATCCCTTCCCCCACCCACCTGTGGCAAAGGTGAGGACACCACCAGCACTTACAGTGATGAGCAGGATTCCAGCAGGTCCCACAGCAGAGGTGGGCATGGTCTTCCCTCCCAGCTCCCCTCACTCCTGCTCAGGATCAGGAGATTTTTCAGGGCAGAAACCGGCTTTTAAGTGAATTTGTGGGGAGCTGCTGGCTGACAGGGGGACCTCCAGTTYGAGCTGGAGCTCTCAAAGGCTCCTCTATTACAACGCAAATTAAATATTTGATAGTGCTAAGCAAGTGACATTTGCAGTCTGGTCACGCCAGGGGTATCAGATAGAGATATTTGCAACGGGATCTGTTTAAATCCGTGTAGTGCTTTGGATCCGTCCATCAAAACAAGCCCAGAGCTTTATTAAAATCGATGTTATCAAACACCCTGCTGGGGGAGGCTCTGGAGCCCACGTGGTGGGGGCTGGGGGGCAGCTGAGCCCTGCTGAGCTGCGAGGCTGCAGTGAAGAGCAGCTTTGGAGGAGATTTTTAACATTTAAGAGTAGCAGGAGATTTATCCCCACCTGCAGCTGTGGGAGGGAGATTCTCTGCAGCAGAAAAAAAGGGAAAGCACTGACCCAGCCCCATGTGGAACATGTTTTCGATCAGATCTCTTATATATGAGAGATTTCTGCTACCTGACACCAGATCAGACATGCTCCCATGCCAGATCCATCAGACACATGTTCCAAAAACTGCCAYGAAGTTGTTCAGTGTGACAAATAAATGCCTGATTCCCTTCCCCAGCTCAGCAAGGCTGCATGGAAACACACTGTCAAAGTATAACAAAATTTTATTATCTTCCCTAAAATAAGGGCTTGGAGAAATAAAGGCTAAAAAAGCACTTCCTGCATCTGTCACAGGAGATGTGACAAAGTGACACAGAGTCCAGACAACTTGTTGACAGTGAACGCCCTTCAGGGACAGATTTGGGGAAGGTTTCCTTACCAGCACATGGTCTGTGCTGGGAGGGGAGGCTCCTGAGCACTGTCCCAGGACTGCTCCTGGCTCAGAGCTCTGGGAAATGGGTCCAGGGACAGCTGGACACCCCAGGGTGGCTGAGGGGCCACCCCACCCACCACCAGCCTGAGCTGCCCCAGTTCCGTGGCACTCGTCGTGGTGCTGAGGCTCCCAAACCTCCCAGCTGCTGGGAGAAGTTTGCRAAAAGCATCTCGAGCTGAAAGGCAGATGACAAGGTAAAAAAGAGCCCYGAATTTATTGTTTTCTCAGAATTTAGAGTGGGAGGAAGGAAAATGGGACGACCCATGATTTTTTAATGCCTGCGGTTGGCAGCTCCATATTTAATGTGACAGCATCCCTTTAAGAAAAATATGTTCATACACAAGAAAGAAAATAAATTGGCGAAGCAATTTGCTTTCAAGCTAGGCTGACAATTCCCCACTCAAACGTTTTGCTGCAGCCCCGGGTGAGCTGCAGTGGCCTGGGTGGGGGTCACCTCAGAGGTTAAGGATGCTTCACTGGGTGACAAGCCCATCTGGGAGCAGTAATTCATCCCAGAGATGGTGCAAAGAAAGAGTGGAAGGAATAAATCATTGTGTGTGAGGCGACAGGGAGACTGTGCTGTCATGTTTCCACACTGACAACTCCCCGACACAAACAGGGATGCTTGTTACGGGAGCCYGAACCCACACGATCAAAGGGGCTGCTGCATTTGGGGTAGGAAGGGATAAAAAAAGACAGGAGGAAAGGAATAGAAGAGCTAAATCAAAGCCTTGTTACCATTTCTTACGAAAGAAACTTGTGAGGAATGCTCTTTGCAGAGCAATTAGTCASCAGGATCTGAGGCAAGAGCCCATCAAGGACCCACTCCTGCCACCCTGGGGCTGGGGAGGAGCACCCTGGTGTGGGGGGACATGAACGGGCTGGCAGTGCCAGCAGGAACAACCTTTCTGAGAGGGGACAGCGCGATGGCATCAGAGAAGAGGTGTCAGAAACCAGCGTCCAAACCCATCCCTCACTTCTGATTCCCCTCAGCTGAGGGTTGGGGTTCCCCACAGTGACAGTGAGGTCCCTGTGACAGTGAAACCAAGCCCCTAAAGCYTTGAGCTTGGTGATGGTGGTGCCACACCCAGGGGTGGCACAAAATCCCCGAGGTGCTGCTGAGGGGTCCCCAAGAGTGATGGGGGTGCGAGGGTCCTGTCCAGAACCGAGCTGCAGGAGCACTGGCCTTCAGCCTCAGTTCACACCTTGAAACCCTGACTTTGTGAACAGCAAGGATGTCAGAGCTGACAGGCAGGGAAATGGAAYGGGACAGATGATAACGAATTGCCCACATCCCTCAGCGTCTCCTGGATGKGGAGTAATGAAGTTATACACTGCTCACTGGCTAGAGGACAGAAGAAGAGTTTCAGAGCTCGGGTTTAATCAGCTCRGTGACAAGCACGGCCTGGATTCATTCCCCCCTCTCACCACGGTTTGGTGTCTCCACTCCTCTCCCATCTCCAGGACTCACTCACTGCCTTGCTCCTGCAGCACTGGGATGGAGCTGCAGGAACTCTGCGCTGCAGTGTGAGAATTCCGTGCCGTGCTGGAGGTCACGGGTGTCAGGAGGGAAGCACGTGTATCCAATTAAACCGGGAAACCTCTGCTCCCACAAGGGCAGAGGGCAGCCAGTGCTGGCTGGCGGTGCAGGTGGCAGCTGGAATATTTATTTGGGCAGCGCCATTAACGTTGTTTAATGAGCTCGGGTGGGTCAGCGCCCCCGTTTGAAAGGAATTCCAAAATGGACTAATGAAAAGTCACTTATCTGCCTTGCCGTGGAGACAGCCCCGCTCCTGCTCCCTCCTGCTCACTGGCGCTGAGCAGGAGAGATCTCCCTGCTCCCTCTCTGTGCTCACCTGCCTCCCACACGTGCCTGACACTGCCACTGCTGCCGTGCTGTCACCGCAGCTGGTACCTGGCTGGTCCCTGCCACAGGGGGGTGTCGGGTTAAGGTGTTATAAATGAACCCCGGTTTGCTAAGAAAGTTTTTTTTTCTCAAGCCCCGTGTCCTCACAGAATGCCAGGACTCCGTCTGTGGTGATTCTAAGGTTGTTTGTTTTCTCTTATCTCTCACATTCTTTCTCTGCCCAGCTGGGTTCTGCTCTGCAGCGAAGGTCAGGAGCGAATCCCAACCCACCTGGGCGGTTTCTACTTTTATATAAAATCTTACATATCCTATATTTGCAATTAATTACCAATAATAACCCACTACATCAGAATGGGCTCAATACCCCAAAACCAATCAAAAAGAACCCCCACCAGGGCAGAAAATGGAAGGGAAGAAGACGAAGAAGACGAAGAAGACGAAGAAGACGAAGACGAAGAAGACGAAGAAGACGAAGACGAAGAAGAAGAAGACGAAGACGAAGAAGAAGAAGAAGAAGAAGAAGAAGAAGAAGAAGAAGAAGAAGAAGAAGAAGAAGAAGACGACGACGACGACGACGACGACGACGACGACGACGACGACGGACAGCGACACACCCCAAATCCTCCATCTTCTCCATGTCAACCCCCTATGCTAAAACCTATAAATCTATTTTTCACACCATAACTCACTAACTACCATCCAGATTCAAACCCCTGCGGCCAGAGCCTCATCCTACAACATTGGCAAATCCCTCCACGGGCTAAGATCAAGGCCACGTCCATCTCCATCTCCCTGCGGGAGGTTCCAGTCCCYCTGCCAGGGACCCGGGTCACCCAGGGCACCCCCAGAGGGGAGACAGAGCAGGGCTGGGCTGGGCTCACATCGACTGCCCACGGCTGGGGCAGAGGCTGGTCCTTCCTTGGGTATTCCCAGGATGAAGCCTGGGAGCTGCTGCTGCYCCTCCAGCCGGGCACCGGCGAATTCCAGGCCATGGGAGAGGTGGTGGGAGGCGGCCCGGGCAGAGGGGCTGCTGGCAAGCCCGGTCTCTGCCCTGCCACACAAAGGACCGTGCCAAGGGTCCAGGCATGTCCCTGCGAGGGAACAGCGCCAGCTCGCAGCCAGGACGGGAGAAGCAGCCAAGGCACGGCCCCAAGAGCTGCCTCGGGGCTGCACCGGGGCCGGCATCCCGAGGGGAAGCCCCGCAGTCCCCCAGCCCCATCGCCAGGGCTCCCAGCTCCGCGGGGCGTGCGGGGGACAGCGGCGTGAGGCTCCGCTGCGCTGGCAGCTGGCGAGAGGCGGAGGCGTTGCTGTTATGAAAACATGCGAGGGCTGTGTCTGAAAACATTGCGAGGAGCCAGCTCCATAAATAGGCCCTTTATGGCTCTTCCCTGCGCTSAGACGGGCTCTTTCACACACTCCTGGCTCCGGCACGGCGGATAAAACAGCCCTGTGTGGGGTGGGGGGAGCCTGGGGAAGCACCGGGACACTGAGGCACGGAGCCCCCCCAGCCCTGAGCAGGGGGTGCTGAGCAGCACCAGCACCCGCGGAGCAGCAGCCCGTGTCCCTCGGCGATGCCCGTGGGAGGACAAAGAGCAGGACAGTGTCATGGGACACGGGGCAGCAGCTGCTCCGCCGCCACCACCTCCGCGCCCAGCGCTCCCCGGCGCCGCAGCCACACGGCCCGCGATTAATCAATGGACTCATCAGGGAGCTGTCATTAATTGAGCAGCGGAGCCCGGTGGCCTATCCGGTGTCAGGAGCCGTGCGTGCAGCAGCAGCTCCTCGCTGCTTTCGGCCACATCCATTTAAAGCGATGACAGTTCSGTCTGTGCCCCCTCAGCGAGCGTCCCCCGGTGTGGGAGCGCTGGTGACTAAAGCAGCGGGTGAACGATTAGTGACTCAGCGCATAATTTTGCTCATTTTGGTGCCTTTTTTTAGCGCGGGGCGGACACAGCTCACACAGTAAAACTCGCCAGGCACCGCCACCGCTCCCTCACAGCGTCCCAGCTCCGGGCACCCACCTGGGGCTGGGCACCCTCTTGCAGGCAAGCGTCTGTTTGATGCAGTTCTGCTAGAGAAAACAGGGGGAAGAAGCTGGAAAAAAATGCCAAGGGTTTGGGCTTGTTTTTCATCCTCCCTTTTGTTGTTTTCTTTTTGACCTGGGAGGAGGCAAGGGGAGCGCGGAGCCGCGGGGAGCTGGGCAGCTTGATCCAAAGCCTTGATCCAAAGCACTGAGCTCTTGTCCTGGAGGTAACTGATGTCTGCAAACACCAGGTGAGGGCTTGAATTAAGAAGCTCTTCGAGCTGGAATCGTGCTGAACACCCAGCGCTGGGGTGAACGCCACCAGAGGAATCTCTGCCCGGGACCACCTGCATCAGCCCGGGGACCGTGTGTGTGAATGGCTGCATCCCGCAGCTGGGGACAGTGACAGCGATGTGCCAGCAATTTCCTCTGGTCCTTACAGCCTCAGCACGGCAGCCGTGTGAGTGCAGAAATCCGACAGGTGAGAGCAGAGCGGCTCCGTGTCCGGCAGCGCTGACCTGGCTGTGGYGGGGCCGCACCTCCAGGTGATTCCAGGAGCGGGGAATGAGGTCGATGTCCTTGGCACCGCCACCGCACCTGGACAGACCCCACTCCATAACCCCCCTCCATCCAGCGGGATGAGCTGAGCCACTCTCAGGTTCCCCCCGTGCCGCCTCCCTTGTGCAATGACACAACCAGCGTGACCAACGCCACCAGTGCCACCCACTCCCATCTCCCACGGGGAGCTGATGGTGGCAAATGGTCACTCAGTGTCACCAAACTCTCACGGGGTCACAGCCACACAGCCCCAAAGCAGCTGCAGGGGTGGCAGTCCCGGCCACCGCGGAGGACAGAGAGTTGTCACCTCCCCTAAAGCAGCTTTGTCTTKGCTTTCTCTTTAATGATTTCCCAGCTGCTTCCCCATTTCAGCCGATAATGGGACTTCACTCTCTATCYGGGTCTGAGAGGCGCTTGCCTTGTTCAGGCTGGAGAAAATCAATTCCCTCCTCACTCAAGTCTTTGCAAGACAGATGAACTGAAGATCGTGCCTGCCTGAGCAAAATATTTATTCAGTCTGGGAACAGATTTACTTTTGAACCTTCTATAAATACRGCTGAGGGCCCCCATTTAATCCCTCACCGAAATACCTGATTTTATTTGTTTTATGTTTTAAAGAATTCTCCCTTTTCACCTTGCCATCAGGTGAAGAAAGGCAAGATTTTTGGCATTCAGCTTGGCAYAGCCAGCAGTGCTGGGCAGCCAGTGCCTGATCCCAGGATGGGGCTGGGTGCTGAGAGTGTGACACCTCTGCACTGCTGGCTCTGGGCTCTGCAGGGTTTCCTGCTCTCTGTTACTGCTTTACACCCATCGAAGCTCTGCTGGAGCCAGGGCAGGCAGGGAGAGGCCAAATCTTCCACAGAGGCGTCTTTGTGACCCTGCCTGCCCTGCCCACACCAGGATCCCYGTGCTGGGGACAGAGTCGCTGTCTCAGCAGGGCCATGCACAACCTTCTGCAGCCCCCAAAGACATGGGACCACCTTCCAACAGACCCTTCACCTCCATCTGCATGAGCCCCCCGGGTCCAGCCACGCTTTGTTCCACCCACAGCCAAAACAGGCTCTGCAGGGGCAGCTGGCACTTCACCACCGAGCACCCATGGGGTGACAAACCTAGTGGGGTTCCTGCCTGGGCCCACAGCATCACACCACCCTGACCCTCTAACGATCCTGCATCCTGCCCTGCCTGCATTACCTGTCACTCCACAGCCAGCCAGGACAGGAGGGACAGCCAAGGCACGGCCCTAAGAGCTGCAGGTCCCTCAGCTGGGGCTGCAGAGGAGTTGGGGTTCCCAGCACTGGCAGGAGAAGGAAAAGCTCCTTGGCCAGCCAGGGGTGGGTGGGCAGTGGGGAGCTGCTCCCAGGGCACTCAGGGACATCCTGCCAGCATCTCACTGTCACCATGTTCCTGCCAGAGGGTTTGCCCAAGTCCTTAGGAGGAGGAGGAATGCTCCCAAGGACAAACTGGAAAGCTTTCCCAGCACCAAGAGCCAGCAGGTGCTGGAGCTGATTTCCTGCTGCCAGATCCCACCTTGGCACTTCCCTGGGCCAGAGCCCCATGCCCGTGGGAGCAGCACTGGCACTGCAGCAGTGCAGGCCAGCATTGGGGGTGCAGGGAGCTGCTGGGTGTCTGAAAATCCCTCTGCCTAAGTCAGCATCAGTCAGCACTCATCCTGCCCYGAGATTCTGGCACTGCTTTGTGCCTTCCAGTGGTAATGGAGCACCCAAGTCATCATCTCCCTCCACATCKGGGCAGGAAAGTGAGATTCTGGCACAGGTGTGAAACCCTGCAGTGCCAGTCCCAGGTCCCTCCCTTGAGCTCCTGGCCAGGAGTGAGCTCCTGCACAGACCCAGAATGGACAGACCCCAGCCTGGACAAGGGAATTGCTATTTTCCCATCTGGCACATCCCCAGCCCTTGAAAGACTCCTCCAAAGGCACAGTGTGCTCTACACCACGACTGGCTCACTTATTTGACACACTTATTAAATTGTTATTACACCTGCTGGCTAATTACCTCCTCTGGAAACCGGAGGGCACAKAAATTTAACACTGACCTGTGCAAACCTGCAGCCCTACAGATGCTGGTTGGGTCTGGGAGGGCTCAGTGGGGCTGGGGAGAAGTGGGGGACTGGAAATACGGCTCTGTGGAAGTGTCCCCCCACCTCTGCCCTATCTCCCAGCAAAATGGGGAGTGGGGAGCCCAGGAGTCACAGTGAACCCTGTGCACCACAGACCTGGGGTGCCCCTCCTGCACTCCCTGCCTTCCCCAGCACAGATTAATCTGGGAGAGCTTTAATCCGCTAAAGCCCTTTCGTAACAGCCCTCAAAAATAAGCCTGCAGAGTTCCTAATACTTCTTGAAAATTTGGAGTCGGGGTATTTATAAATATGGCTCTGGCCTTGMGTGAGACGAGGAGCACCCAGCGCTGGGCAGGAGGGCTCTGAGCTGGAGGAACCTGGGGGTTCCAGGGGGGATCCTCTGCCTCACCTCAGCTCTCTGCCCCCCCAAGCCCGGCCAGCAGCCGCTCTGTGCCACTCCCAGTCTCCCGCTGGCTCCGTAACAAGCTTCCCCTTGTTTGGGATTTTTATGGGATTTTTTTTTTAATTTTTTTTTTTCCTACGAGCGTTTCAGGGCTCCTCAGAAGAGCCTCCAGCCCGGCGCACAGACCGGCTCTGTGCCTGCAGCGCTTCAAACGAATGCAGAGCAGCGGCGCTTCCCACCAAGACAAACAGCAGCGACGCCGCGCCCCTCCTGGGTACGCGGCCGAGGAGGCTGAGGGCAGCAAATCACACACGGCAGCAGGGAAAGTTCAGAAAAAAAACTCCCCAAGTCCCCAAAAATTTGCTAGAAATTACCCACGCCCTCAAAAAAACAGGAGGTCCTGCTCTGCTGGTTTCCAGTCACCACCAGTGGTGGGCATTGGCGTCTCTGCCACCTTTTTCCAGGTCCTGGCAGGGTGCAGCGAGCCTCTGGACATCCAGGGCAGCGTCACAGTGGCACCTGCGAGAGCCAAGGGGCAACTGGCAAGAGGCAAGAGGTTGGTTCCATATCTCTCCTGCTCCAATAGATAAAGGGAAAAATATCCTCCAAAGAGCTCTTAGCCCTTTGTCACCTGGTTTTACAAAGCCACTGTCCCCAGGGCAGTGGCTGCAGAGTTCTGGCAGCTCCAAGGCAGCAGAGCTCTCAGAGAGCTGGGAGGTGACAGGAAGATGAGAACCCTCTCTGATCTTACACAGACAAAACCCCACTCCACATTCAACAGTTCATCCACCTGATGCAGGGCAAGAGGCAGTGGCCAGATGTCAGAAGTAGAAATACTCAAACTGAGTGRCATCAGCCTGATTCCCAGCAGAGAGGCCCCAGCTCATGCCCTGAGTGATGAGCACAGGGCAGAGGAGTGAGCAGAGCTGGCTCAGAGCTGCCAGGATCAAAGCTTTTGGCCAGAGGAATGCAGAACCTCACCATAGGAAGCAGCAGGGATGCTCATTTCCCTCAGCACCCTGAGCCCCACCACTGCTGCCTGAGCAAGGTCCAGCAGCTGGAGCAGCTCCTGACTCCAGGCAGACACAGGCACAGATCAGGGGCTTCACCTCAAAATGTTTCCTTTGCAATTTCCCAGTGATCTTTCTTATCAAACTAATTAAAAAAAAAAAAAATCCATAATGAGGCCAGGGAAAATCACGACTGAGGAACGTTCCCATTTCAAAGCAGCACAGATTTGTTTGGTATCAAGGGCTCAGAGCCCTCACCAGAGCCAGGGTCCCCCAGAACCCTCCCTGATGGCTGGGACTCAGCCTGGACCCACCCCTGCAGGGCCCCACAGCCCCAAGCCCACCAGCAGCCCCTCTCCCTGCAATCCTGCCGGGAATTCACCCTGGAATTTTTACAGAGCAGGGGGAAACGTGGTGGGGTTTATAAAAAAACCCTCTGACAGGGAGGGATTCTCCAGGCCTTCAGCCCCTGGGAAGTCAGGAGTGCTTGGGGAAGCACCCACTCTGTCCCACAGACATGCAGGGCAAAATTTCCCCTGAAATTTTGTGAGTCTGGTACAGGAGAGAGCAAAAATGCCCACAGCCCAGCCTGTGCCAGTCCTGCTGCCACGGCCAGGRTGCAGCCAGGCTGAGCACACCAACATCCTGATGCCTCTGAAAYACCAAACACCTTCATCACTGGGAAGCTCCCAATGGGATCTGGGGCATCCTGTGCCTGCAGAATGGCTCATGGCTCTTAAATCTGCAGCTTGCCTTTGATGACTGGCAAGTAAATTGTTGTATTTCCAAGAGAAATGGAGCRGTTGTTACGGTGCAGCTGCAGCCTGGGTTTCCTTGAGAGCACAGACATAATTCCTGACAGGGGCTTTCTGACACAGAAATTATGGCGCTATTTTGGAGGCAATCATACTAAGAAACAGCCTGTGTACATCACAATATCGTTGCTAAATTGACAAATAGACCCTCATGGGCTTCATTATTCTGCTCTGGGTGMACATTTTTGCATTTTTATCATCCCTAGAAATGATTAAAGAGCTGAAGAACTGAAAGCTCTGAAAACTGAACTCCAGTCCTGATCGAGCTGAGGAAAAGGAGAARCAGTTGGAAGGGCTGCAGGGCTTGGAAAGGGAATCTTTGCCCCTGTGATGTGCAAGTCTGGCACGTTTTGGGGACTGTCTGGAGCTTCCATGGCAGGTTTGCTTTCAGCCCTGGAAATTCAGCAGTGTGTAGCAATGTGACTGACATGTCCAGTGCTGGACTGGGAACATCCATGCAAAGCTCCTTGTTCAGTCAATAGCAGACTTGTGTTGTGCACTCGTGGAAAYACATCGATCTCCCAGGAGCATTTGATAAAAGCCAGACAAGAGCAAGATCMCCAGAAATACAACAAATAAGAGCCAGGGTTCCTTTACCAGCCACCAGCTGGTGTCTGGGGATGCTGGGGCAATGCTCAAGGAATATTTTTGGGTTGGAATAGCCACAGCCAGGTGAGCTCCTGGTGCTGCTCTGCTGGGATCACAGCATGGCTCCAGGCTCTGTCATTCCTGTTCAGCCCAGGGGATGAACAKCAGGTGGGTGCAGGCAGAATGAGCTGGGACAGCTCTGCCCTGTCCCTGTCCCCATTGGCACATGGACAGCAGCCTTGGCTTGGGACAGCTGGGATGGCTGAGGCAGGACAGGAGCCCTCATAAACAGTGCAGAGAGCATCAGCCAGGCAGGTAGGGAGGGATGGGATGGGATGGGATGGGATGGGATGGGATGGGATGGGGTGGGATGGCTGCTCCAAGCCCTCTGGCAGTGCACACTTCAGCAGGATGGTACCTCCTCATCTGAGCAGCCAGACCCCAACCCTCACCTACCACGGCCAGGACATGCAGCCCTCCACAGTCCAGCACTGGGATCCAAGCWCTTAGGCCAGTGAGCCCTCAAAAATATTTCKTACYCTTGGGACTATTAAACCAGCCTCCCAATTTCTCTGTACAGAGGCTGCTGCTCTGTCA
>CADDXX010000916.1:38733-124291 GCA_902810485.1 Alauda arvensis | reverse complement strand
TGTACCAGACTCACAGCGGGAAGTCACAGCCTGCCATGACGTCACAGCCCTGCTAATGCAGAGCCTGGCTCGGAGCATTCACAGACGGAGCCACATCCAGGGTCGCACCGGCCCCTTTTCCCAACGCACGTGGCAGATTAGAGAGCGAGCAGAAAACCCACAGCACACGGCCTCGCCACCCTGCCCTGAACTCCGCTCATGGCGAGAGAGTTTCTGGTTGGTAGAATCACACCGGCAGCTACTGAGGAACCMACACAGCTCCTCCATCCCCACGGAGCCCTTCCACCCGAGAGACARACATCATCCAGCAAAGCCGCCGGGCTGGATGCTCCATCGGAAAACAGCCGCTTAAAAAAAGTCCGTGGTGATGGATTTGGATGGCAGTGGCTGAAGGAACTCCCAGCCAGGCTGGCAGCCGGGACAGAGCCTCATTTATCCTCAGGCTGTCACGCACGGTGGCACTGCCCATTGATGCTATTTTCAGGCACCGTGCCCCACATGCAGACAACGGCAGCTCACAAACATCCCCGCTCCCCACTCAGCCACCCCAGGTAACCAGGGGGGTGAAGCCAATGCGTGCACAGCGCTGAGCAGGGCAGGGCCAGCTCCTGCCTCACSTTTTCACCCAAAATCGCTCCCTGTGGGACAGAGGTGCTGCCATACCTCGTGGGACCCACAGACACATCCAGCCCTCGTGGGGGCAGCTCCAGCAGCAAGGTGCCAGTGAGCTGGTGCTGATCCCTGCTCACTGAATCAACCTGGAAGCCCCTTAGAGCCTCCAGGGGTGCGATGCCAGACCCCTCACCTTCACATAGAATCATCTCCTCTATTTAAGYAGCACTTTTAAATTTTGCTCTGAAAACAGATCTTTGCCAAGCTGTTGTTTTCCCACACGCCCATCCAGCAGGATCGGCGCTCCCAGCCCTGCCCTGGCGCTGCCAAGGAAGGGCAGGCGCAGGCACGTCCCTGTGCCGGGACCCGCGGGGTTCGCTCTGGGGCAGAGCAAGCGCCAGCCCTGCCCACCCCCATGCAAACTCCTTAAAATCTTCCACCATAACTCACTGCTGCTCCGAGTTATCAGCAAAGTCTGTTGGTAATGGCCGGGGGAGAGCGGTGAATGTGCTGAGCGCGGATCCTGCTCCTGCCTCCACATTCCTGCATCGGGGGACCCCGCTGCTCCCACCCGGAGACTCAGCCGACAGAAAGCGCTTTTGTACAGCTCTCTGAAGGTCCTTCGGCTCCATTCCCAGCACATCTCTCCAAGCCCCTATCCCAGCATGGACGCACGCAGCTCCGGGGGACGCGCAGGGTGCGCTGCGCACACCGACAGCACCGCCGGGCCCAGCGGGGCCCAAGGACCACCCCAACCACCCCCTGCCCCTGCCGGGCCGCACACCGYGACACCTGGGCCGACACCGCCCACGCCCAGGTGCTGCGGCAGAGCCCAGTGCAGCCCCCACGCACACCGCGCACCCCACAGCCCCGCGGGGACCAGCCGGGCTTACCGGCACCCAGCGGGTCCCGCTCGGCGTGGGAACCTCAGCCCGGCTCCGGAGAGGGGGCTGGGCCGGGTAAAGTTCCGCTCAAGAAGTTTCCCTCCTAGCYTGACCCCTCCGGGTGGTCAGCGGGGCCGGGGTTCCGCCACCCCCGCCGCCCTTGCCCCGCCGGGGATGGAGCGCGGGGAGCGGCGAACATCCGGCCCCGATCCCCATTCCCGGGGCCCTTCCAGCGCATCCCCCCCCCCTTCCCTTCCCTCCTCCCACAACTTTCCTAACCCTGCAACTCCCCGTGCCCGCAGCGCGGCCCCGGTACCGCCGGTACCGGCAGCCCCCGGCCGCCCCCGGCCGCCCTACCTGCCCAGCCGCCCGGCTCCGCCGCCGTCTGCAGCATCCTCCCGCCGGCTTCTCGCTCCCGGCCGTGCGAGCGCGCTCTCGGAGGAGGAGGAGGAGGAGGAGAAGGAGGAAGAGGAGGAGGAGGAGGAAGGGGGGGGGATGAAGGCAGCGCTCGCGCCGCCGCGGTCCAACCCCCCCCCCTCCCCTCCCTCGGCGCCGCACGCCCGCACGGAGTGGGAGGGGGAACCGCGGCGGCGCATCCCGGTGCTGCATCCCGCAGCTGCATCCCGCAGCTGCATCCCGCAGCGGCGCCAGCGGCCCGGGGACATCCTCCCGCCGCTCACCCCTCGGTCACGGCAGCCCCTGGCTGGGGCGGTGGGAATACAGGGGCTCCCCAAGCTCTTTCCAGGGGATTTGGGGGGTCAGTGCGTGGGTAAATGAGAGCAAAAGTGGGTGGCACAGCGGGGCTGTGGGGTGGGCACCTGGATTTCGGGGTGCTGAGATGCCGTGTGACAGCAGCGCCCAAGAGAACGGCGAGTCAGGTCTGGGACCCGCCGGGACGAGGGTCTCCGGTCCCGCACCCTGCGTGGCAGCGCAGTGCCCGGCTCTCCAGGGAGGTGACATCGCAGCTCTTTGCCCATGGCAGAGCCCCTGGCCCAGCAGAAAACAGGAAGCGACAAGAACCGTGGCCGTACCCGGGCTGCCCCGCTGCTCCGAGAGGGTGAACCTCGGGATGGAGGGAGGGGGCCTGCAGAGAGATGCTGCTTGCTCCTCACTTCTCGCAGCACAAGGTGCCGCCAGGCAAAGGCGCCTCTGCTGCCACGCTCCAGCCTTGCGCTAAGGTCAACAATTTTAAGTGCAAAAGCCYGAGCTGGCCTGTCGCTGTCATCGTTGTTAATATTTTAGCAGCTCCCAGAACCTTTCAGCGGGGCCACACARTGCTGACACAGGAGAGGAGATAAAAAAGCGTCCTGCTGCCCGCCCCAAGGAATACTCTGTCTAGACACGTTATATAATCACATTTTTGCCCTCCGCCAGGACACTTTGCASAGGATCTGAAAGCACTTCCCAAAACTGCTAATTGAGCTTTGGGAGCGCAGCTGGGAGGGAACTGCCCTGGCCAAGAGCCCTCTCCCCTGGAGCAGGTACCCAGGGGCTCCTGTCTCCCAGAGCAATTGCTCTGCATCCGCTAAAACGCGGGATTGATGCCAGGAGGCAGAGGTGTGATTGGTGCTGTCACTGGCAGGGGCTGCAGAAGTGGGGGCAAAGCGTGTGCTGCTCCAAACCCCTCCAAACCCACAGGTGCCCACGCCTGCAGGAGCCTCCAGAGCTGCCAGAGCTGCCAGGGAGGGAGAAGCCAGGAGCAGGGAGTCCCAGTTTGAGCTAATTCTGGGTCTCCAGATCCTGGAACACAAGCAGGTGGCCCAGCAGCAGCAGATCCCCAAATCTGAAGACAAAACTCTCAGTCAGGAGTCCCTTTCCCTGCTGCAGTCAGTCAGGTCCCCAGGAGCAGCAGCGTGGCACCACTGAGCCTGGTCCTGGCCCAGCACAGATCACTTTGGGTTTTCAGAGCCCTTTTGCCAAAGCTCGGTGCATTTGTTTGCTGTGCCATCTGATTTTCACAATGTAGGATGGGTTKGKTTTTTTTTTTCCTCCCTATAAATAATTACAGGCACTAATGGATCTCMAACTTTACCGTACCTTGGCTGTCAGGAGCCTGAAGATGATGGCACAGCCTTCCTCTCCAAGGAGCAGAGGCAGGGCTGGGGCTCCTCCACGCTTTTTTCATTTACTTTAACCCTTTCAGCCTCATCCTGCCTCCACCACCGTGCAGGGAAGGGTCAGGAAATGCAGAGATGAGGCCTCTTACCAATCCCACCATTCCAGCACTGGGGAGCATGGATGAATTTATTCCCCTCCATGGGAACTCTGGCTTCCCTCTTCCAAGGGCAGCCCTTCACATTGCTGCTCCTGTTTGTGCCAACACCACGGTCACCCTCAGACATTTTGGTTTGCTGCAGATATCTCCAAAGCTGAAGACAAAACTCTCAACAAGGTCGTCTCCAGCTGCAGCACCCTAGAGTGCCATGGGACAGAGCAGCAGCACATCCAGCCCCTCCATCACATTGTAATTGCTCAAATAATTTCTCCTAAATCCATTCTCAGTTCTGTACAGCAAATCTGTTCACTTGAAGAAGCAGAAATGAGTCTCTGAGGAAACAGGATTGGGCACTGCCAGGAAGGAATGGGCACTGTCAGGGCAACACTTCCTTCATGTTTCTGGATCTCGGCAGCTTTGCTTTCAGTAAACAGGGAGTTTTACAGCTCCACCAATGTTCTGCATCCTTTGGCAGCTCTGCCATCCCCCCACACAGGGGCTGCCCAGGGGCACCGTGGTGGCAGTGAGACAGGTGGGGGTGACAAGCTGTCCCAGATGTGATGCTCTTGAGACTTTGCCAATCCCAAATGCGGAACCACAGGACCCCAGGGAAGGAGGATCCCTCCTGCAGCACCCACTGGTGTCCCACAACACCAGTTAGATAGCAGTTAGAGCTATCTCCTTCCAGGCACTGCACGGCAGGGACTCAGCCTTCTGGGCACCGAGGGCCATGGGAGACAGGTGGGCAGAGGAGGGGGCCAAGCCAGGSTGCCACAGCCAAGAAAGGTCAGTGTGGGGTGAATCAGGCCCAGCACCACTTTCCAGGAAGGCTGGCTGGCTCCTCGGCCACCRTGCCAAGCTGCTCCGGCAGCTGCCGTGGCCGTTCAGCAGCTGTTGAGCTGTAATTGCTCATTGAGTCATAATTTATTATTTTWTTTTTTTTTCCCAGTGAAAGCAGCACTGTCAGGGAATTAAAATCTTTTCAAAAGCCCATAAAGATTTCATAAACGTTTCAGAGCCAGAKCAAGGAGGAGGGGAGGTTTAGTGCCTTCACAGCCAGGACCTGGGGAAGGCGATGAGGACACACCAGCAGTGGAACACTTGACAGCCATAAATGATTAAAGGAACTGGGAAAAAAAGCAGCACTGCGCAGCACCAGCCCACGGGGAGCTGAGTGAGGCTGCACAGAGCAGGACTGGTCCCCCTAGCCTGGCTGCAATAGCCCAGCTGGGCTCCAGGGTGCTTCAAATTCACCTTGATTCCCATGGCATGGGTTTGTGGGATGCTGGGATGTGACACCACAGCACCTCCAGACGCCAGCAGAGCAAAAAGCTGACATGGCAGGAGTGCAGCTGCACCAGCCCCAGCATCTTGGCTCTCACCTGTTTCTCATCAGCTCAATTAGCAGCGACCCAGCACTGCCCAGCTGGGAAGTTCAGCATGAGCCAGGGGCACCGACCCCACAAACACACACGTGTGAATTCACACAAGCCCAAGGTGTCCTCAAAAGCAAAGCTTTGCACTCTGGAAGAGTTGTTATGCACGTGGAACAAGGTTTTCCTGCTGCTGCAGCTCTTCCCACACGAGCAGGTGCTTGCAGGTGGCAGAGGCACCACGATCCCACAGCAGCCCCTGCGCCGTCCCTGCTATTTTTAGTGTGAGCGCGGAGCCGCCTTTGATGGTCTCTGTCTGAGCTCTGCGAAATATCTGGGCCAGGCACGCAGAGCTTCCAGAGCCCCACTCTGCCAGAACACGCTTCCCTAGGAAGCAGTCGGGATGGATGGAACTCACGTGCCTTGAGGGATTTAATGGGGAGAAGCCGTGCCCCCCACAGCCCTGTGGGTTGCACCCCAGGATGTGCAGAGCCACGTCAGGGGGTGATGTTAACCCTAACCCTAACCCTAACCCTAACCCTAACCCTAACACTAACCCTAACCTTAACCCTAACCCTAACCCTAACCCTAACCCTAATCCTAACCCTAACCCCATCCCATGGGCACCACAGTTCAGCCCCATTCTCTCACTGGGGTGCACAAATGGGTCAGAGCTGAGCTGAGCACCCATTTGGGCATTTTTGGGTGCAAAAACCCCCCCACAGCTGCAGGAGTAAAATAGGGACCCTCAGCACTGCCCCTGGAACCTCTCACCAGCACTCCAGGGGCACCTGAGTGACAGAGACACCAATAACTCATKGTTAGGGGAGAGGCTGCTGTTATTTTATGGCCGTTGTTATTTCCTTCCCGTTGTAACTTTTAATTAAAATCTACAGAAGGCCGATAACTGCTCCCTCTGCATAATTGCGGGGAGTAAATTTTATGATATAGGAAAAGTGGTTTTAATTTTTAATGGACTTATTTTTTAAGGAAGAGCAACRCTTTGAAGGGATCTGTGAGCCTCAGTAACATTATCAAAGGAGAGAGGAGGRATAAAGATGGGTTTACTACCTGTACCCCATAAAACTGTTATTTTAGGGGAGTTTTGTGCTTCCTCCTAATGAGAGATGAATTGCACCAGCTTCATTTGCTGTAGGAGGAAAATTAAAATGAAACTGATAAGAGCCCAGCCTCTMGCTCCTGACTTACCTCCCAATTATAAATGAAAGCTCACAGGCATTCCAGAGATGGGGCTTGATGTCTCCATTAATTATAAATAAATTATCTACACTTAATGTTTAAAATGAAATTTCAGATAAAGCTTTATATTTAGAAAAGCCTCGCACCAGTGCATAAATATTTATGCAAGGAGTCTGGGTGAACTGCGGCTGCTTCAGCAGTGACATCACAGCAGGGCTGGAGCAGGGAGCCCTGGCTGGGTGCTGGGAGGAACTGAGCCCCCAGCAGGGGAACAGGACAGCCAGGTCCTAAATCTGACCTGATTTGGGTTTGGAGAGGGGAGGTGATGGGAAATTCTGGGCCCATGAGAGCCTGACATTGTCAAAGCAGCAGCCCATGGCCAGGGAGGCTGGTGACAGTGACAATCCCTCGTGCTCCCACCTTTCTCCAGCCCTCACAACCCAGTGGAAATGTTCCACAGGACCTCTTGAGGCACACGGTGTCAGGCCTGGGGTGAGCCTTTAGTGCAGCCAGAGAGGAGAAATCTGACAGGCCCCAGCTGAAAGCTGTGTGGAAAAACAGTCAGGGAGGACAAATAAAACTGATTTGGAAATGTTCAGCCCCAGTCACTTGTGACCAAGTCCAGATGAGGTCAAGGCAGGATCCAGCATCCTGAGCAGCCACCACTGAGGTGGGATATCATCCCTGAGGACACAGAGAGTGCCTGTGCCCACACTCCTGGCCAGCCCCGGGATCTGCTTCATGCCACCAAGATCTGGGATGCAGCAGCTTTCCAGGGCCTTGAATGCATTTGTCTGACTTCTTTGTGATGCCTGAGGCAGAGCATCCCTGTCAGGAGGAACATCCCTGTCAGAGAGAACACCCTGGCCAGGGCAGAGCATCCCAGCCAAGGAAAATATCCCAGCCAGGGAGAACATCCCAGCCAGGGAGAACATCCCTGTCAGGAGGAACATCCCTGTCAGAGAGAACATCCCAGCCAGGGAGAACATCCCTGTCAGAGAGAACATCCCTGTCAGGAGGAACATCCCAGCCAAGGAAAATATCCCAGTCAGGAAGAACATCCCAGCCAGGAAGAACATCCTTGCCAGGTGCACACATGACCCATCAGGGAGGGCTGAGCAGGCAGAGCTGGGTGCAGTTGGCCCAGGAATTTTAGCAGGGTCACCTTTGGTATCACAGTGCCTGGGACAGAACATCCCTGTCAGAGAGAACATCCTAACCAGGGCAGAGCATCCCAGCCAAGGAGAACATCCCAGGCAAGGAAAATATCCCAGCCAGGGAGAACATCCCAGTCAGGGAGAACATCCCAGTCAGAGAGAACATCCCTGTCAGGAGGAACATCCCTGTCAGAGAGAACATCCTGGCCAGGGCAGAGCATCCCAGGCAAGGAAAATATCCCAGTCAGGGAGAACATCCCAGCCAGGAAGAACATCCTTGCCAGGTGCACACATGACCCATCAGCGAGGGCTGAGCAGGCAGAGCTGGGTGCAGTTGTCCCAGGAATTTTAGCAGGGTCACCTTTGGTATCGCAGTGCTGCACAGYCCTCGTTCTGCAACGGGAGCAGTATCTCATTTCTTCCTCAATTAGCTCCTGATTATCAGTGTCCCAGGGCCCCTTTCCAGTCTCTGTTTAATGCACCATTAATAATTCATTTCTCAGATAGCAGGAACGCAGCGCGAGGTTGGGGCTTTGTGACTAATAAGCACCAGAGCAACTCCCATCTCCAAGGGACAAATGAAGGCAACAAAAATAAAGTGGAAGAATCAAAGMTAATATGTTTTGTGGCCTTTAATCAAACACTTGATTACTCAGGTGAAGAACACACGCACGCTGGGCTCCCATTCGCCAGCATCATCCCCATCCCACTGCCTTCCCTGGAAACTGAGGCACCTCGAGGTAAATCTAGGGCTGGCCTGCACTGCCCTCCTCCCAGAATTACAGGTTTAGGTCTGAACTAGACCATTCCTCAAGCTGGAAAATGCCAGGACCAGATTTTCTGGTGCCCAGGAGAGCAGGAGCGCAGTCACTGAGGAGTCACACGCAGGCTGGCAGCTGCACATTAAGTGTGACGGGTTTCTGACAGATCCAATTATAAAGCCAGGTCTCAGCAGAATTGCAGCTCTAAGATTTAGTGCATGAAATTTTTTGTTTGGGAATTTTCGGGTATTTGCAGCCCGTGCCAGGGGTCCCCTGCAGGCTGTGCCAGCACCTGCCAGCTGTCCCTGGGTCYTACCCCACCGTGCCGTGTCCCCTCCCTGCCACATCCTGCCAAWGCYCRGCCCAAAGACAGCCTAAAAATGGCAAGAGGGAGAGTGGCCACCTCCTAACACCACCGAGGAAGGGGGTTCCTGCAGCCCCCCTGCTCTTCTGCCCCACAGAGACGTGCCCTGGCCCAGGGACTGTCCCTGTCCCTGCACAGTCRCTGGGATCACAGGCTATGAGCTGTAAATCACTTGACTCCCAGTAGCTGAGGATCTGTCTGGGCCTTTCTGCACAACCCTAGAATGGTATTTTTAGCCCTTTCCTAGAAAAAAACAAGGTGGGCATGTGTGATGGTCCTGTTCTCAGCTGGCCAGGGACTTGGCTGCCCTGGGAATGYTCCTCAGAGGAAAGCAGCCAAGAAAGCTCCAGGGACCAAAAGATCTGGGCCAGCGAGGACGTGGGGATGTGAGTCCAGCTGCTCCCACAGTGCTTTRGYCCAAAGAGAAGTCAAGTCTCTTTGCTGTTGTGTCCCAGCCAGTGCTGCACGAGCTTGTTCCATCAAAATCCTGGGATTAGGGGGTTTATTTTACTTTTTCTAAGTGGCTGAGAGCAAAGAGTGTGCCCCRGTGCTGACAGGGRACCCTGGCATCTCAGCTGGGCAYGAAGTTTGGGATGAAAGCACAGCCTGCAGTGCTGCCATCAGATCAGAGCAGCATCACCATTCCCTGGCTCGGGAATCCGGGAGCTGTTGGGAAAACAGATTTGCCTTTCCATCCGCGAGGCTGTTCCATCCTCTGCCATCTGCAGCTGAGCCCGGGCTGGCAGGAGCAGCCAGAAGGACGGTGCCAGGGGGCTCGGTGGCTGCGGGGGGCTGAAGTCTCCCCAATTCTGGCTTTTTCACCCTCCTGGGGACACCCAGTGAAGGGCTGCAGCCCTGTCCCCAAGCCGGGGTGGCTCCTCTTCAGTGGCACCTCATGGCCGGGCTGGTGGGATCCACACGGGGCACAGGCTCCAGCGGGTACCCGAGAGTGCCACGCAGCAGGGACAGCTCCCTGACTGCCCTGGGATGAATCCCCAGCCCCTGATCTCGCCATCCTCACCCCGGCACTGCCCTGTGTCTCGCTGTGCCACCGGCTCGGATGGCACCGCGCTCTCCACGCCGGGGGAGCTCTGCTTTGAGCTGAGCAGAATAAACCTGCGCTGATTGTATTTCCTGCCTCCCCGTCGGGGCGCGAGGGAAATTGTGTGATGCTAATCCCCTCGTTTAATCCACCAGCATCCTGACATGCGAACAGCCAGGATTAACTCCCCGGCGGGATCGTTCGACAGCTCCGAGCAGGGCAGGGACGCCCCTCACTCTTTGCAGGCTCCCGTGGGGTCCCGGCTGAGGAGAAGAGGGGAGGCAGGAACCAAATGGGGAGAGGGCTTCTGGTTTTTCGGGATCGAATTCCTCCAGCACAAGCGTTTTTCTGAAGACTGGAATTTCCCCTGGAAACTCCAGCTGTCCCGGGAAAGGTCACCTCAAAGGTCTGATGTGCTGCCGGGCTCTGGAAGAGATACTGTGCAATAGCCAGATTTTTAAATGTGCCTGGGAAGCAGAATTCAGTCCCCATCCCCCTCAGCCGGGATGCCACCGGGCTCCTGCTGCTCATTCTGCTGCTGCCTGAGCCAGAAACGCGAAGCAGGACCCGCAGGGCAGGACCCCCAGCCCCAGGTTCCTCTTTGATAGAGGTGCCTGGGGTCCTGCCTCGCCTGCTCTGTGCCCTCCTTGCCGCAGACCTGCCCCGSATTTCCAATTTCAATTTGCCTGMCTTTATCTTTCAGACCCAGCTCTCRTTATTCCTCTCTCTGCCAAGTTAAAGAGCCCTTTAATACCCAGCAGTTTTCTCCCCGGGAAGACACTCGCGTGCTGTAATCGAGTCACATCTCAGGCTCTTTCCCGATAAATCGAACAGGCTGAGCTAAACTGAGTCCCGCTCAACRCCAGCCTGGGGAAAGGGCTGACCTGAGGCGCTGCCAGGTGGAGGAGCCGGAGGTTTTCCAGCTGGTGCCTCCTTGAGAGGGGAATCGGCGCTTTCTGACGCACCGATGACAAATGAAATGAGCTGTGAAAGATAAATCGCCGCATCGCCCTACTCTGTGAGCGCACCGGGGGCACAGGAGGGTGCTGGGGCAGGGGGCCACGGGCGTTCCTGGGGCTGTGCCCATGCTGGAATCCCTTCACAGTGATTCTGCCAGCAGAACTTGCTGCTGCAGCTCTTTGCTGCGGGGCTGATGGTGCCCATCTCTGCTTACAGGCAGTGCGTGGTGATGGCTGGGACATGAGTGCTTTGGGGAGCTGAGATAAGCAAAGGTGCTTCCAGCCACTTCTTCCAGCCTGGGGATTTGGCCACAGGCTCTGAAGGATGCCAGYCCTGAAGGATGCTGGCTCAGAAGGGTGCAGGCTCTGAAGGATGCCAGCCCTGAAGGACACAGACCAAGGTTGCAGCACTGTTCGCTGCAGCTCGGCTGCTCCCAGGCCCAAGGTGACCGAGCCCCTGGGAAGGAGAAACCAGATGCAGCTGACACTAAAGCAGGGACGCAGAGGGAAGGACAAGCAGAGGCTGGATACAAACCCACAGAGACTCACAGTGCTGTTCTGGCCCTGTATCCTATGAAATCAGCTGCACCCTCTTAAAAAGGGGCAAGTTTTGTGACAGAGATTCTGGTTTGGGGCACCCAAGCAGACACACAGATCCACCAGAGCTGGTGAGAGGCTGYGGGCACCCACTGGGCTGACTCACAACCTGAATTCTCCGAGTACAAATCGGGGCAATTTGAGCTGAGCAGAACGGTCTGGGGTCCCTGCGGGAGGGGTCCCGCCTGGGGAGCRGGAGGAGAGGCCATCCCAGCCCTCGAGGAGCTCCAAATAACTCAAACGGCCTCATTACCCAGTTTCTGATGAACAGAAGTTYGGTTTCCCCGGGGCCATCTCCACCTGAAAGCGGGCTGTGCGTGCCTGGCACTGCGGGAGCCTCTGGTGCCAAAGTCAGGCAGGAGCAGGACTGGTCCCCTGCCCTTCCGCAGCTCCCGCCACCCGCGGAGCCACCCGTGACCTGCCGAGCATCCGCGCTGCTTCCCGGCGGGATGGGGGGGTCCCCGGGCCAGCACCAGCCCGTGTGGCAGGATCCCGCGGGGAAGGGACACGCGTGGAGCGGCGGGTGCGGGCACTGCAGCCCCCTGCACTCGCCGGAGCATCGCCCGGTCCCGCCGGCTCATTCCCCGGCTCCCCGGGCATCCCCCGGTCCCCTCGGATCGTTTCCCGGNGCGTGCCTGGCACTGCGGGAGCCTCTGGTGCCAAAGTCAGGCAGGGGCAGGACTCTGGTCCCCTGCCCTTCTGCAGCTCCCGCCAGCCGCGGAGCCACCCGTGACCTGCCGAGCATCCGCGCTGCTTCCCGGCGGGATGGGGGGGTCCCCGGGCCAGCACCAGCCCGTGTGGCAGGATCCCGCGGGGAAGGGACACGCGTGGAGCGGCGGGTGCGGGCACTGCAGCCCCCTGCACTCGCCGGAGCATCGCCCGGTCCCGCCGGCTCATTCCCCGGCTCCCCGGGCATCCCCCGGTCCCCTCGGATCGTTTCCCGGATCCCCCGGATCATCCCCCGGTTCCCCAGACCATTCCCCTGTTCCCTGGGCGTTCCCCGGTTCCCCGGATCGTTTCCCGTTTCCCTGGGCGTTCCCCGGTCCCCCCGGATAATCCCCCGGTTCCTCAGGCACCCCCAAAACCCCCAGATCGTTCCCCGGTTCCCCGAACATCCCCCAGTCCCCCCGGATCGTTCCCCTGTTCCCCGGGCATCCCCCAGTTCCCCGGACATCCCCCCGGTTCGTTCCCCGGTCCCCCCGGTTCTTTCCCCGGGCACCCCCGAGCCCGGCCCGTGGCTCCCTCTAGCGGCCCGCGGCGGGACAGCAGGTCCGGGGCTGCGCACCCCGGTACCGAACCCGAGCCCCAAAACCGGCCCGGTCCCGAACCCGATCCCGAGTCCGGCCTCAAGTCCCGCGGCTCCCCCGCAACTCGGGCCCAAAAGGGCTGCCCAGGTGAGACCGAGGGGACGTTTGGAGCCCCGTAGGGAGCCCTGGAGCTGCCCCAGTGGCGTTTAGGCTCGTTCTGTGCCTCGGGAAAGTTCGGTGCTGGGTGGGTGGGTGAGAAGAGTTCCTCAGGCCACTGTTGGGGCAACCTCACAGACKCCACTGTCCCCTGGAGACCCCTGTGCTGCTGGCACAGGGTACAGTGGGCTCTGGCTCTGGGGCAATGTTCCCCCTCGAAGCCTCCTGTGCCCAGCCAGCTCCTGCCACGAGTGATGCAGACACCCCTCCCCTTCAGTCTAGCATGTGTGTTTTTAATAGAGACCCATTGAATAAATAAATCAGAGTGGAGAAGCATTGGGCTGTATCTTGGACCTACAGAAACAGGTGGTTCTCCTGGCAGGGTTATGGAGGAGAAGGCAGCAGGATGGGGAGCAAGGAAGGGTTTGGGTGGTTTTTGATCCCAGCATCTCATCCTTTCTGTGTGGGTGCAGCAAAGCTCCTTCAGCAGCCACGGGCTCCAGCTGGGAATGTGCTGCTGGACTCAGACCAGTGAGGAAGAGAAGAGTGAGCCGTGGCTCTCTGTCCAAGGGTCGAAGAAGCCTCCCCTTTTCATGTTAGCACCCTGAAAGTGCCCTGTGAAGAGTCCTCTTCTGACCAGAGCCTGTGCTAGAGGGACAGCCCGCAGGTGTCAGAGCARTACTCCAGGTAGTCAAAGGCCTTGATGGGGAATGTCACAGCACCCCACTTCTTGTACCTCCTCTTCTCTGCCGGTGTCTCCACCACGAAGTTCTTGATGCAGAGGATGGGCAGCTTCACCTGCCGGTACAGCATCTCCATGCCCCAGTCCTGTGTGGGCAGGGAGGGCACAGTTAACAGTGCACACACAGCATCCCCAGGCTGCAGGGCCACACACACACGGGGATGGGGCAGCTCCTTGCTCCCAAGGCATGTCCCTCCCTTTGGAGACAGCCTGTGTCCATGYCCCGCAGCACACACATGACACAGGCGTGTGCAGCTGTGAGCAGGGGCACAAGGCACAGCCCYTCCTGTCCCCCCAGCTGTGACTGGGCTGCAGACACAGGGCAGTTTGTGGKGCTCACCTGGCTGCAGGCTTTGCAGGAGATACGGCAGCCCGGCTCCCAGTCCCTGAAAGTCCGTGGGAACTGTATTTTCCCAGAGGAAACTCTGTAATATGACCTGGAAGAAAGAGGCCACCAGACAGCAATGCAGGGATGCACCYCCAGGGTAGCARGGCTTTCTGTRTTAAGAAGGAACTGAGGTTTTATCTCTTACTTGCATMTGAGGTAAAGAAACCAGAAAGTTCAATGCTTCTGTTATCCTGGTTGGCCGAGTGCCAGCCCAAGACACCTGTGGGTTACCTGAAGTGCATCTCAAGACCTGCTGCCTCTCTGGGCAGTTTGCCAAGGACACCTCCCCAACCATTAGGTACTTAAAAGACTGTACAGAGCCCCTGCTGGCTTTTCTGGGGTGCCTTACATCATGCCAGCATCTCCCTTGCAGTGTGTTCAGCTTATTTCTATTTGCTTTATACTGTTTGCTATTTTCTCTTTTTATTAAAAAACCCTTTTTTAATAAAAAAACCTTTTTAACCCTTTTTCTGCTACAAAGCACRCCTGGGAAGCCATCTCGCTCTTATTAAGCCACTCTGAGAGGCTGCTGGCTCACCCCTCAGACCTGATACACACCTCCACGTGGCTTATCACACTCTGAGCACGTGTGAGGACATCACAGTGAGGATGACAGTCCAGGGGACACAAACAGTGCAGCACAGGTGCTCCCGTAACCAAACAAAATCCCTGCAATCTCCCCGTCCCAAGGTCCCCGAGAAAGACCTGGCAGCATGCTGCTGCTACCTTTGCCCACCTGCCTGCTCAGCCCCGGCCACGTGGGACTCCTACCCGAATTCGGGGTTGACGTTGACGTGGTGCATGCCCTCCACGGTGCGGATGTCGCTGCCGCGGCACACGGCCGCGTTGCAGCTGACGCAGTACAGGCACACGGCGTCCGGCTCGTGCAGCTGCCGCCGCTCGCTGATCCTGGACTCCTTCATCAGCCAGCTGGCCACAGCCACCCGCTGCAGCTCCCGGATCTGCGGGGGACAGCAGGGGACAGGGCTCAGCACAGGACTGCCGGCGAGGATGGATGGCAGGCACGACAGAGGGATGCATCATGATTTATTAAAATATGGATATTGGTCTAGTATCGATATCCAACTATGATGGACAAAAACTCTCTAACAGTTTAAAGTTAGAAAGTGTGTGTTTATTACGACGCTGGGCAGCTGCGGGATAGCTCCCAAAAACACACCTGGTGATTCCAGAACCCTTTTATCTATACAGGTATTGAATACTCAAAATACAAATGCATATTCATAGCTCTGGCACATCCCATTCCCTGCTTTGTATGTTAATTAGTTCAAAAGCTATTAAACATGCGTAGTTTGTTCCTTGAAATGGGTCRGTGGTCTTTTTCGTGGGGAGGGGTCTTAAAATGAGGAAGTAAATGAAGTCTTCCTCGTTCTGACCTTTCTACCTTTTCAATGCAATTATGAAAAATGAACCCTTGGTAGGACTCCAGTTCCCCATTTTCAAAGAGTTTCGGGAGGAGGAGGCCTGCAATTGTCTTATGTTCCTAAAGCTATTTATCAGTTTCTATATTCTTCATTATAAACCCAGCTAACCAAACATTGTGTTGACAAGCAATCAATTATTAGTTAACTACTAACTCTTAACTTCATCAAGGCCTATTCATTTATTCTAATAAAGCTCGCCTTCTACCTAAAATCTTAGCTCCTCTAAAAATCTCTAAATTTCTTAAAGTTTATGTTTCAATCATCCCAGAAACACAAGCCCCAGAGCAGCATAGGTACATGCTGCCCCATGCTCCTCACACAACCCCATGCCAGGAGCTGGTGCTTCCCTGAGACAGAGCAGGCAGCCAAATGCAAGGTGCAGAGGAGGGGGCAAGAGCTGCCTGGCCCTGCTGGTGCCCACAGCAGCACCCAGTACCCACCTTTTGGCAGTACTCCTGCTCAGGCATGGCTTGCACTGCCTGAATCGCCCTCTTCATGAGATCCACCAGGTCCTCATTGAGCAGCTCTCGGGTCACCTCTCTGCTGTTGGCTTTGGCAAGGACAGAGTAGACACTGTTCTCAGCACGGGCACGGCCCCGGGCCTGCGGGGCAAGGTCCAAATGTTGCAGTCAGTGGAAAAGGGACACAGCCCACACTTCTGTGCTCCCCTGTGAGGATGGAGCYACCTCCACCCTCCCCTKTGCCTTGCCAAGGAGAGGATGGAGCCACCTCCACCCTCCCCTTYGCCTTGCCAACGAGATGTTCTGYCAGGGGCTCATCCCCTGCCTGCAGGCAATGCAAGAGCCCCCATGTCCCACCCCTGTGGCTTTGGGGGATCCTGGTGAGGCCAGAGGGAGCCTGGACAGCACCTGCATCATGGCAATCTCATTGGTCATYAGCCCGTAGCGGACCACGATGTTGCACTCGGGGATGTCCAGGCCCTCCTCGGCCACGCTGGTGGAGAAGAGCAGGTTGAGGGCTCCTTCACGGAACTGCTTGATCACATCCTGCTGCTCATTCTGGGGAGACAGGGGGGTGATGCTTCAGCAGCTGTGTAGGGCTCTGAGACCTGGGCAGCACCTGCAGCACCCCCAAAATGTGCAGAGAGGGGTCAGTCCAGGTCCTGCCCACCCTCCACTCACCTGTGTCATGTGCCTGGTCTGGTTGCTGTAGCCAGCACCRGTGAGGACAGCAGCCCTGATGTGCTGCCCTTGGAGCGTGGCYGTGGTCTGCAGCCAGCTGAGCAGGCTGTGGGCACTCTGCCTTGTCTTGGTGAAGACAATGCCACGAGAAGTGCCCAGGGGCTGGAAGTGCTCMCGCAGGATCCCCTCCAGCATCCTCAGCCTGGGGTTCTCATAGCGCTGGTCCCCGGCAAGTGCCTGCAGTCTCGCCCTGTTCTCTGCACAGGTGAGAGGGGTGTCAGGGACACTCCCTGCACCCAAAATGCAGCCAGCATCACCTCCCCTCCAGGCCCCTCTGTTACCCTCAAACGTGGCAGTGAGGAACTGCTCGGTGGGGTCCTTCTTATCCCTCTCAGTGCTGTAGAACTGCTGGAGGCACTGGAAGGCRTCRACCATCCTCACGCTGTCGTTGATGAGCAGAGCGTCGTTGTACTTGCGCAGGTGCAGGGCACACACCCTCAGCTTGCGACAGAACATCTCTGCAGCTGGTGGGGCCAGGGGGACACCGCTGTCACAGCCTGTCCCCGCGGCCCAGCCCTGCCATGCCCACACTGCCACGCCCTTCACCTCTCTTCTCCAGCTCCACAATGCGCTGCTCGTAAATCTGCGTGCCGAAGTCCCGTGGGAGTTTCGGTTTCTCCATGAACTCCTGGATCTGCACCATCACCACCTTCAGCTGCTCAGCAAAGGGGTCCTGGGAGCAGGGAGGGGCTCAGGACCCAGGATTTGTGGCTGCTTGCATGGCAAGACCCAGGCAGTTGCAAGATCCCCCAGCACCAAAGCTCTGGGTCAACCGATTTTTCACACAGCAAAGCGGATGAAAGGACACAGCCCCTCACCCAGCAAAGCTTGGGRGTCTCATCTTCCACCCAGCAAGCAGCCCCATGGCTCTGAGCAGCTGTCCCTCACCTGCACTCTCTCCTGGCACAGGTCATACTGCTTCTTGGGCTGGGGGACGTGGCTCTGCAGGTGCTGCACCTCGTCCTGCACCGATATGATCTTCTCAGTGTCCAGGTTGGCACAGATCTGAGAAAGAAAGACCTTGCTTCCTCCCTGAGCCCAGGACAACGCAGTGCACGGTGCTCGCTGGCAACCTGGTGAGTTTGGGGATGACTCCTCTGGGCTGCCCAGCACYCACACACCTGGGTATCACCCCCATCCCAAGGGACACCCCGCTGAAGCCCAGGGCAAGCTGTGCTCAAGCAGGACAAGGGGGGCACAGGACTCACCTGCAGGATGTGCTCTACAGCCCCCTCAAAGGATGTCGCCCCCCCGGTGCCAGGGGAYGCCGTCAGCCCCAGCACCTGCGGCAGGTGCTGCTCCCCAGCGAGCTTGCGCTGAAGGTATCTCAGCATGATCTTGTTGTAGACGGCGTCCTTGTGCGTGTGGTGGCACTCGTCGATCACCAGCAGTGAGAAATCTGCTCCGGGCCAGGGAGGGGAGMGGGGTGAGATGGCTGCTCAGCTTGGGGCTCAGGGCTCAGCAGTACCTGCGGTCCGGTGCCCACCTGTGAGCTCCACGTGCGTGTCCTCCTCCGTGCTGACCAGGGCGTTCTGCAGRATCTGGGCTGTGCAGATCACAACGTCGCTGCTCTTCACCAGGTAGGCGAAGAAGGTTTTGTGGCTGGTGTCCCCGCTGATGGACTTCACCTTGAAGGCGTCCTGCAGTGCGTGGAACTCCTTCTCGGTGTGCTGGTCCACCAGGTGCACCTGGACCCACAGGACCACACTCAGCACCGGCCAGGACCGCCRCCCGCGGCTCCCGCGGTCCCGGGGCAGGGCAGCACCTTGTTGACGAGCACGGCCACCTTGCCGCCCCGCCGGCTCTCCAGGTGCCGCCGGCAGACGTGCACGGCCACGCGGGTCTTCCCGGCGCCCGTGGGCAGGCAAACGATGCTGTTGCGGCCGCACAGCGCCGGGGCTGCCGCCTCCCGCTGGTACTCCCGGAGCTCCATCCTCCGCCGCTCCGCGTCCCCGCAGCCGCCGCAACCGGGAGCGGCCGGGAAACGAAACGGGAGGCGGCGCGTCCGCTCCGGTGCCGGCGGGGGAGGCACGGGAAAGGGCCCAGCAAGGGGGAACCACGCCGGCCGCGCTGGGGCTCACTGAGCTGAGCTGAGCTGAGCTGAGCCGAGCCGAGCCGCCCGTCCGCCCAGCCCGGGGATTCCCCGGGAGCCCCGGCTGGGAAATGGAACCGAAACCAAAACCGAGCGGAGCTCCCGCCGCACCCAGACGGCCCCTACGCCCCGGTCTGTCTGGGATTCCAGAGCAACACCGTGCACCCCAATCAACTCCTGCACCCCAGGCTATCCACGGGGATCTTCACACCCTCCCCATCCCCAGCTGCTCCCGTTCCCCTCCCCAACGCCCTCCAGAACATCCAGGTTGTCCCCTCCGCCTCCCACGCTGGGGTAAGCCCCAAGGATGGAGCTGGGGCTGCACAAGGACATTTATTAAAAAACAAAACAAAACAAAAAAACCAAACAAACCAACGAAAACACCAGTCAAATGGAATGGGAGAGTGGAGGGGCAGAGGGAGTGGTGGGGAGCACAAGGAGTGGGGAGAGCAAGGGGGKAGACGAGCAGAGGTGGCCACCAGCCAGAGCAGAGCAGGGAGCAGAGGCCAGCACAGCACCGGGCAGCCACCCTCCCTGGCACTCAGAGGGACAAGACTGGGGCTGGCAGCCTCCCACCCCCTCCCCAGCTGGCAGCAGGGACAGGCAGGGAGGATGTACAGGCAGGGAAGGCAGACCTGCCCCGGGGGGAGGGAAGAGCTGACAGAGGCAGCAGGAGCTGGGTGTGCAGGGCAGAGCCCCCTGCCCAGCAGGACCCTGGCCCTGGAGCAGCACCGCTGCGGGCAGCGCAGGGCTGACCCCGCCGTACATTCAGTGTGAGGGGTAGGGGCTGCCTGTGTGTGTGGACGGAGCAGAAACCAAAGCACTTGTGTGCCCCTGCCCTGTCCCAGGGAGTCAGGGCAGAAGGCACAATCCCAGGTAGAGGGGACACAAAGGGGTCAGGGGGCTCCCCCTCCCCAGGCAGAGGCAGGAGCTCAGTGCTGTACCTGCCCTGGGACAGATCCTAATGAGGAAGCTCCAGCCTCACCCCCATTCCCTAGGGGAGGCAGCCAGAGCACCTCAGGGATAAAAAGCACCAGCCCCCCCAGCCCCTGCAGCTCCCAAAGAAGGAAAGCCCAGCTCCCCAGGCTGCTCAGCAGCACCAATCCCTCCACCACCTCCTACCAACAGAGAGAGTGGGGCTGGATCCCACAGGAGCCCTGTATCCCCCCCAGGGGAGGGCCGGAGGCCACAGCAGGTCTAGACCAGCCCTCAACTACTTGTCGATGAGCCCCCCCTCCTTGAGCTTGAAGTAGAAGAACTTCTCGAGGGTGTTGGCACACTTGCAGTAGTCGCTGTCGGGCGGGTTGTACTCGCGGCAGTTGGTGATGATGCGCTGCAGGTCGGCGATGAAAAGCTTCTTGGTGACGTAGTAGCGGTTCTTCAGCCGCTCCGTCATGGTCTTCAGGTCTGCAGGTGGGCAAGGGTCAGGAGCCCTCCTCCCCCAGGCCTCTGCASCCCACCCAGAAACTGAGCTGGATACCAACCATGGGTTCCCAACTCATCCGTCTCTCAATTCTGGACTATCCCCAAGGCTCCCACCACCCCAGAAATGAGTCCCCAGTGCAGACCCCATAATTAATGTGGGGTCCTCAGCCCCCTCATCTGCAATCCTGTCCTGGGGGGCTGGACACAGCAACCTACCGATGGGRAAGCGGATGATTTCATAGTAGTCTGGTGCCTCTGACTTCTTCACTGGCTCCATGAAGGGCCACGCACTGGGGTGGGTCTGGGGAGAAGTGGGGGGCAGTTGGAGCAGTGAACACTCAACCCTTGCTCACGCCAGCACTCAGAGTCCTGCTGTCCCCCCTGAGTCACCCCAGCAGTGACACCTGGGTCACCCCAGCAGCCCCCAAGGGCAAAGCCCTGCACAGCCCATCCCAAGGGAGGCAGCTCTGAGGGCTGTCAGGTGGACAGGCATCCCGGAGTGAGGGCCCTTTCCTGCCCACACCTTGATCTGGGCCAGGAGGTTCTTCAGCATGTTGTAGAGCTGGTCCGGGTCCTTCAGCTCCTTCCTGCACGACAAAGCCAGTGCCCATCAGCCTCTCTCCATTCCAGGCCCAGCAAAATGCCAAGACTGAGGCACAGCCTGAGCTGAGCCCCTAGCCCTGCTGCTGCAGGTCTACCCCCACCCCCATGCAGCACTCACCCCTTCTCCTTCCCCAGTGGTTTCCATCCTGTTTCTCCTGGAAGACAAATGKCAGTGTCACCATGTCACCATGTCASRAGGAGGGAGGACAGAGCMCTCCTGCCAGACCCCGTGCCAGGACTCACGGATGCCAGGGACGCTCTCGATGGGGATCTGCCTCACACCCTCCTTGAAGCAGGTCAGGCCTGGGTAGACTTTGCGGATCTGCGCCTGCTTCCTCTCGATCAGCTTCTTGATGATCTGCAGGGAATGGGGGTTGGAAGGGAGCAGATGACTGGGGGCTGGAGGATGTTCCAGGGAGCTACATCATGATGTGGGGCCCCACAAACCCACCATGCAGGGCCAGAGACAATCCTGGCCAGTGTCAACACCACCAGTGCCCCCTCGCTGCCCTGCAAGTCTGCTCTCAGGGCCAGCACAGCCCCACACCTCTCCCCTGCCTTTTGGGGGTGGCTGGCAGCACTCACCTACCCTCCTGCCCACCCCTGGGCCATACCTCCTTCTGCTTCTTGATGATGTGTGAAAGCTCAGTGTAGGGGATCCGGGGGTTCAGCTCACACTCCATCAGGGTCGCCCCCTCATAGTCCTTGATGTATCCCAGGTAGCGGCTCTTGGGGACCTTGATGTCCTTGGAAAAGCCCTAGGAGAGAGGGGCAGGTGGGAGGGGGCCAAGTGTGCAACAGAGCTGGGGGCAGCTCCCAGGGAAAGGAGCCCACCTGCTTTTTGAAGTAGCCAATGGCGTACTCGTCTGCATAGGTGAGGAAGTARAGGATGTTGTGCTTGATGTGGTACTCCTTCAGGTGGTTCATCAGGTGCGTCCCATAGCCCTTGGGGAAGTTACCGTGAGACAGAGACCCCCAGGCAGCCCCAGCTGGGATAAACAACCCCTCCCACCCACGGAAATGGCAAGATGTCCTGGAGMAACTACCCCTGCTTGGGGCTGGCCAGTGCTGAGCAGGTCTACACCAGCTACAGAGAGACCATCCTGCCCACGCCAGGCTTTGGGGGGAGCACACGTGTGTGCCCATCTCCCTTCTCTCACCTTCACTTGCTCGTTGGAGGTGACAGCGCAGAAGACAATCTCCGTGAAGCCTTGGGTGGGGAACATGCGGAAGCAGATGCCCCCGATCACTCGCCCATCCTTGATCAGTGCCAGGGTCTTGTGCTTCCTGCGGGCAGCACAGCCGAGGGTGAGGGGAGCCCCCCACACGGGCCCTCCCCGCAGCCCCCAGCCACGCACGGGTCGAAGACGAGGCGAGTGATGTACTCCTTGGGCATKCGGGGCAGCTGGTGAGAGAAGACGTTCTGCAGCCCCACCAGCCACATCAGGATCTTCTTGTTGGATTTCTGCGAGAGCGAGTTGCCGATGACGTGGAACTCRATGATGCCGCGCCGCTCCTCCAGCCGCGCCGTCTCGTCCCGCGCYGCGTTGGCCGACAGCAGGCTGGTCTGGGGGCGTGGGGGGGTCACTGAGCCTGCAAACCCTCTCTTAGGGGAGCCCCACTCCACCCCAGCACACTGAGGAAGCAGCTCTGTGAGCCCTGGAGAGGATCAGAGCCACCCCAGCATCCGCAGCCCATACCTCGGGGCCCAGCATGGCAGCAGGGTCKGTGATGGTCAGCATGACCTCGTTCACCAGCTCCATGGGGATGTCTCCCATGACACGGATCCGCTTGGCATCCTCCAGGGTCAGGCTCTCAGGCAGCTTCCGCTTCTCTCCTGGGATGGGAGCAGAGCTGCACATCCAGTGCTGGGGGGGAGCACAGCAAAGTTCCAGCTTTCTGGCACAGGCTGATGTGACCTTACCTGGCAGGGGCTCTGGGGTGCTGGTATCCAGGCTGGCAGCTGAGCTACTGCTGCTGAGCTTCTTGCTGAAGAGAGGAGTGGTGGGCGTGGCAACGGTGCTGACCACAGCTGCAACAGACCCACGGTGCCCATGAACGGAAAATGTCTCATCACACCRTGGCAGCCCAGCCACTGCCACTGCTCAGCCACACCTTGACCCTTTATCCCACAGCCCCCAAACAGGGGGAGATGCTTCCTGAAATACCTGGGCGAGACACCAGCTGGGCACCCTCTGCAGCTGGCACTGTGAAATCAGCCTCCCAGATCGGAGAGTTCTCACCATAGATCTCCTCCTCCAGCATGGAGAGGAACCTGGAAGGGAGGGGCACATCAGCAYGCAAGCATCCCAAAGGAGGAGTCTCCTGAGCGCTCCAGCAGCCATGTCCACACCGGGCACCTACTTGGGGAAGTGGGTGAGGATCAGTGTGCGCTTCTCCGGCACCAGCTTGTCCTTCTCCACGCGGAACTTCTCCAGCAGCTGCCGGCGCGTCACCGTGAAGATGGACTTGAGGAGGCTGCGCCCAAAGACGTGGGTGGTCTCATAGCGGGGCAGGCTGTCACAGCTCTGTGGCACGTGGCAGTAGCACAGCCACCTGTGGGACAGGAAGGGGCTCTGGTGACAGTGACCCCAGAGCAACCACATCCCTGCTGGGACAATGCTGGAGGGAGCAGGGGAAAGAACAGCAGGGCACAGCTGACATTTAGGAGCACTGGCCCCACTGGTGCTTGCTCTCCTAGTGGACTGACAGTCTGGGAGAGCTGGGGAGAGTCCCCCAGGGTGACTGGCTCAGTGGCCCCCTGCCCTCACCTGGTGTAGTTGACCTTGTAGGTGGCCACATCGTCGTTCTGGGAGCGCTGACGGAACTGGGACGGTGTCTCCAGCTTCCAGTAGTTGAGGCACAGCAAGAACATCTTGGAGAGCTCGTACATGGTCTGGCGCTCCTTGGGTGGCAAGTGGCTGAACTTGTACTGCACAAAATTCAGGACTCCCTGGGGAGAGGACAGGACAGTGGGAGGGTGCCAGGGGCTGCTCTGGGTTCTTCCACGCTGCCTCCCAGAGAGTGAGGGGTGTGTGCAAGAGCAGCAGAACGCAGGACAAGTCAGCAGGGCAGTGCACAAGCCTGACAGCAGCCTCACCTGCTCAATGTTTGGTTTCTCAAAAGGGGGGCTCCCCAGGGACCCCTCGACCACAGGCTGGCTCATCTGCAGGATGCACTTCCGCAGCAGCTACAAAGACACCACCACACACAGTCAAAAGAGTTCCAGGAAGATGCTCCAGGAATGGTGGAGGTGGCTGAATGCTGCCATGGGGCTGTTCCAATTTCTGCAGCCAGGAAGGCACCGGTGTTGCCCTTGGAKCACACCCATGTATCCCCTAGAAACTGCTCCCCCAAGGGAATTCAAGACCAGGAGAGCAGTCACTCCAGAAGAGGGTCAGCATTCTAGATCTCTGGGCTGTGGGATGGTTCACAGCCCCAGCTTCAGCACCACCTCCAACAGAGCCCAAACACTGGGACAGCAGCCCCCACTCCCCCTCAATGACCAGAAACTCTGCACAAGTCCCCCCCATGAATGAGGCAGCGAGACATGCACAGCCCCAGACTCACCTTGAACAGGTAGAAATACACCTGCTTGGTGTCCGTGTCCTCCTCCTTGTGCACTGACATGAAGAGGTTCTCCACGTCCACCACCATGCCCAGCAGCCGGTTGATCTCCTCCTCTGAGACATTCTCCAGGTGGGACACGTGGTCCGCTGTGCCAGAGGGAAAAGCCACAGTGAGGCCAAGGGGCCAGCACCACGAACCCTGCCCAGGAATCCCWCAGGAATTACCCAGGGCGTGGCCACAGCTCCGGCACGGCTCGCTCAGGTTGGTCACGGGCTGCTGCAGGTCCATGCGAGGGGCTGTGGGGGGGTTGGGGTTCTTCCAGCCATTGCACTTGCAGGCATCGTTGGCCTGGCATGAGGGACAGGAGGGGTCACTGCAGCAGCCCACACGCTGAGGCTGCTGCCTTCTGTGGCCAAAGGATTTCCCTGGCTCCCACCTACCCCTTTTCACCCAGCCCAGCTTTTCTCATCCCCAACCCCGCATCACGCAGAACTCCAACACTGCCCTGTGCAGCCTCAGGACTCTGCATCCCCAGGACTCTGCAGCCCCAGGACTCTGCAGCCCCTGCCCAGTGACATCCCTGCACCTCCGCTGGATAACTCGGCACTCTCTTCCTGCACCCCGTGCCTGCACACAGCCCAGCATCCCCACCCTGCACACCACGTACATCCCAGCACCGACCCTTTGTCCATGTATTCCTTGCACTCACCCTCCTACACCCCCTAAATCCCCCTCCTACACCATAAACGTTCTCGCAACTTCCTCCTGCATCCCCCATTCGGGTCAGCACCCTCGTCCTTCATCCCCCACCCATGCACATCCTTGAGCCCCCACTCCTCCATCCCCTGCACTCCCTCCCGCACCCCCCACCCAAGCCCGTCCTTGCACCTCCCATTCCCGCACACCCTTGCACCCCACCCCGCTGCCCTCCCGCCGCCGCTGTCCCCTCACCTTGCAMGCCGAGAACACCCCCAGCTTCTCCAGCTTCTTCCCGCGGGGGAACCCCCGCACCTGCGCCTTGCGCTGGCTCGCCCTCTGCTGCTGGCTCAGCCCGGGCCGCGCCGGATCGCTGCTCCCCGCTCCTCCAGCCGTCACCCCGCTCGCTCCCGCCGGCCCCGCCGTTGCCGTGGCCGGGCCCGGCGGGGGCCGCCCGGGCTGCGCGGCCTCCGGCTCCGCCATGCCGGGCCCGGCGTGCGCCCCGCGCTCACTGCGCCTGCGCGCCGGGCGCGCCGGGCATGCCGGGATCTGTAGTCCGCGGAGGTGGGGCCGGTGGGGCCGGGACGGCGCTGCCGGGGCCGGGCCGCGTCACCCGCCGTCCCCAAGGGCGGCACAGCCCCTGCTCGGGACTGCGGSTGGCGTGAAGCGTCCGGAGAGGAGGATGGAGGTGCGGTCATTACGATCCCGCCGCGACAGCCCCTCACGGGGCGATGCCGAGCCGGCRGTGCCCGGAGGAGCCCTCCTAAGCCCTCCGGTAACCGGTGCCGCTGCGGCGGCGAACGGCGAGCTCCGCGCTCCGCGGATCCCGCAAACATGGAGCGGGGACACGCCTTCTTCTCCTAATGCGGTGTGGGAGCCGCCCTCCGGCTTCTCGCAGCCGGCACGGGGAGCGGCCAAGCGGGCGGCACGGAGCGTGGCCAAGCGGGCGGCACGGAGCGCGGCCGCGCCTCTCGAGCGGGGCCGCGGAACCGGCTCCGCCCGCACGGCCGTGTACGGGAGACCGCGCCCATTCCCCCCGTGCGGGGCGCGGCTTAGCGGCGGGACGGGGCGCGGAGCTGCGAGCAGCGCCTGGAAGGTGCCAGCACTGAGCGGGGGGGCCACGGTACCGGGGACGCGGGCACCGCAYGGGAATGTTCCRGCAMYTTCCCRAAGATGGGAGTGCATTGTSCTGTTGCCTTGGGAGGGCTGACCTGAAACAGAGACTGGRCAGAACTAGAGAATAAAACAAATATTTATTAAAAGGCCCCCCAGGATACCCCGGGACATTCCAACCAGTCCCGACCGCCCTTCCAAAACCACGGCTCTCTCCCCTTGRGTCTATTTGCATATTGRGTTTAATTGTCCAATTACAACTCCAGGCTGTGAAGTCTCATCCTTCTTGTTTTCCTCTTCAGTCCATCGTTGTTGATGCTTTTGGGCCAGAAAGYTGTCCTYGGTTTTCGGCAGGAAAGGATTTGTTTTGTCTMCCTACTACCTACTAGMACTTAWYATGAAGCTTAAAACTACACCCAAAACAGCATGGAATCTGGAAAACATAAAGGCTAAAACTAAAGGCATCMGTCCGAAGGCTGCCCACGGAGATGCTGAGGACCTCCCAGTGCTGCACATGGCCTGGAGCCCCTYGCCCAACCTCCTCTGCCAGGGCAGAGCTGSGGAGAGGTGCCAGGGACATGCCCGRTGCCAGCACAGCCSCRTTCCCCACCCTGCCATCCCTCTGCCTTGGGCACAGGAGGGAGCGTTGCAAAACACAGGGGTGAGCAAGTTCAGAAATACCAAAACCACACAAATAAAAGTTAGGAATATTTATTACATATCAAAAAAAAAAAGCCGCATGTTTCGGGCAGACACCACCCCCCGGGCCATCGCGCAGTCCCAGCGCGGTCCCGCTCTGCGGCCAGCAGCTGCCCCCAGTAGCCAGGCTCAGCCTGGTCCCCTTTGCTCCTCTCTCTTCATGCCTTGGCCCGCTCTGCTCCCTCCTCAGCGCTGCCAGCTGACTGTGCCACCGCCGGCCCCATCTGGATGGGCACGTTCCTCTCCGGGACAGCCGGCAGTGCCAGCYTGGGGGCCTCGATGCGGAGCTGCCCATCCTTGGTCAGGGAGCAGCTCAGCGCYTCGGCGTCCACCTCCTCGGGCACGTCCCACTCCCTCTTCAGCACCTCGTACTTGTAGGAGAAGGAGCCCTTCTCGTCTGTGCTCTGCGTCTCCTTCTGCCCCACCAGCACCACCTTCCTGCCCACCACCTTCACCGACAGCTGCTCGGGTGCAAAGTCCTTCACGTCCTGGCAGACGGAGAAGCCGTCCCCAGAGCCCTGGGTCAGGGCTGCGCTGGTGCTCGGTGCGCGGTCCGAGGTGATGCCGAGCCGCCCGGGGCTGCTCCCGCCGGTCAGGTACTGCTCCACGCTGCTCATGAACTCCCGAGCCCTCTCCATCTCCAGCCGCATCTCCCKCTCCAGCTCGGCGAAGAGGGTGCCTGGATGTGGCCAGAGAGTGCGGACAGGTCCCAGCCACGGGAACAGCGAGCTGGACATGGGCGGCATAAAGTGCAGGCGGCAAAGCATCTCTGCTCCAAACGAGTGCTCCTGGCTGTGCTGCAGCTCTGCTCGGTGCAGTGGCTGGAGCTGTGCTGGGCTGGGGCAGGAGAGCAGCCGATTTTATTCTCCCCTGCCCAGGGGTGTGTCCCTTCCAGAACGCTCTCTCCCCACGCACCCTCCCGGAGCCATCACCTATTTTTGAGAGGCTGATTATCCGCCAGCCAAAATAGCAGCGCCTGTTTCTGGGGACAAGTCACATACCGCAAATAGGGAGCCGCAGTCAGTGCTGGGAGCTCAGGTTTCTGCAGAGCCATCGTGATGCAGCAGGGCCCGTGGGGCCATGGCCGGGGGGTGTTACAGAGCCCTTCCCTGGCTCCGGGGGCTCGGTGGAGYCAGGCTCCGTTGTGCCAGGAGCTCGWCACTTCTRCCAGTACAGGGACAAGTCCCACACTTGAAGYACRTGTCCCATMTGGGCACTTCTTGCACTTTCTGGGACCCCTCTCTCTGTTGGCCACCCCCATCCTGTCCTGACCCCCTCAGCACCCCACTGTGCACCCCACCTGGGCACTTCTTGCACTTTCTGGGACCCCTCTCCCTGTTGGCCACCCCCATCCGGTCCTGACCCCTCAGCACCCCACTTTGCACCCCACCTGGGCATGGAGCTGCGGGCTGACTTCTGCTCTCACCTGAGGGGACCTCCCTGGGCACAGATGGGGGGAAATGGGCCACAGCTGAGGCCGGGGGGAGGCAGGGAGGAGACGAGCCCACACTCATTCCATGTCTGGGAAACGCAAAGGGCACRGATTTTTGGCAAGGGTGGCTCAGGCATCCCGCTCGGAGGGCTGAGGTGATGCTGCTAATTATAATCCAGGAGAGCAAAGCCGTAAGAGTCAGGGCGAAGGTATTTCGGGCACGACGTCAGCGCTGCCTCTCCTCACGGGTGAGTAACAAGAATGAGCTGGAACGGGCTGGAAAGAGCTGAGCTCTTCTCCAGAGGGTGACGTAATTTTCGGGACAAGGCCACGCCTCCGGRGAACGGGTATAAAAACCTGCGGCGGCAGCAGCGGGGCAGAACGCTTCCAACCCACTGGAAAAGGGACAGAAGCAGCAGCAGCAGCAGCAGCAACARCAACCAAAGCAGCAGCGATGCTTTGCCGGATGCACCTCGCCCCATTCGCCTCCAGCTCCCTGGCCAGCCGGCTGGGCACAGTGAGGACCCTGTGGCCGCACGCAGAGACCATCTTCAGCGAGCTGCAGCAGGAGATGGAGAAAGCCCGCGAGTTCATGAGCAGCTTCGAGCAGCTCCTGAGCAACCACGGAGCCATCGCCGCCGAGCAGACCCCGAGCACCAGCGCAGCCCTGACCCAGGGCTCTGGGGACGGCTTCTCCGTCTGCCAGGACGTGAAGAACTTCACCCCCGAGCAGCTGTCGGTGAAGGTGGTGGGCAGGAAGGTGGTGCTGGTGGGGCAGAAGGAGACGCAGAATGTCGATGAGAAGGGCTCCTTCTCCTACAAGTACGAGGTGCTGAAGAGGGAGTGGGACGTGCCCGAGGAGGTGGACGCCGARGCGCTGAGCTGCTCCCTGACCAAGGATGGGCAGCTCCGCATCGAGGCCCCCAAGCTGGCACTGCCGGCCGCTGCCGAGAGGAAYGTGCCCATCCAGGTCAGCCCTGCTGCCCCACAAACCGGACCAGCTTCTGAGGAGGGAGCCGCCAGCAAAGCCCAGGCGTAAGAGGACGGGACCCGATGGCCACGGCAGGACCGGAGCAGACAGGAGCGAGTCCCGGGTTTAAGCCCAGACAAGCTCCATCGGCAATTATGCCTTTTTTTTTTCACTATACTGGAATGTTTTTGTATCCAATAAAAATACTTTTGCATTGTTACTTCTTGTGTTCTCTGGGTGTTGGTTAATAGGGAGGCTGCACCCTACTCTTGGTGCCAGAGGAATGGGATGTGCAGAGAGGGAGGAAACTCTCTCTCTTCTCAGGGCAGTACAAAATGGGGCCAGACCGAGAGGGTTCTGTGAGGGAGGGTCGGGGATCTGGGAGCACTGTGCTGCTAAGGGAGGGGGGCAGGCAGGAAGGGCAGTCCCACTCACCTGTACAGGAGCAGCAGGGGTGTCCTCACCCTGCTGTCAGCATCAGCTCCAGCTCCACAGCCTCTGCCAATACCCATCCCCACAGAACAGGGAGGGAACCACACCGGGCTGCCTGGCTGGGTGTGCTGTGAGGCTGTTGTACTCACACTTTCCCCTTCCCAGCTTGGCTAGGGGCTGCTGGAGTCCACCCCGAGTTCCCAGCAGCAGGGAGGGAAAAAGCCCAACCCCGGGCGCGGTGAATAACCACCCCAAACAGCCGCACTCAGGCCCAGGCAGGCAGCAGGTGTGTGGGCAGGCAGCAGGTATGCAGGCAGCAACGCCTGTTTGTGCTAAAGCCACCCTGAGATCAGACAGCCAATTGCCCAGACACACCAGGAGCAGCAGCAGGTCCCCACATTAAGCCCCTGCTCAGGCAAGCAGCAAGACCCTCCTTCTGGCATCACAGATGCTCTCATAGAGACCCCAAGTCTAGGAAGAAATCAGGCACCGAGGGAGAGGAGCCAGCAGATGGCAATAGCACTGCACACAGAGCCCACTGAATTATTCTGAGTGGGATCAGGGAAGCTCTTCTCCRAACTGGTCCATCTCTGGCTGCCTGAGGAAACCACCAGCATCAGTCCACCCCACACTGCAAGCACTGGGTGGTCCCACAGAGAACCTGAGCACCTCCAGCAGCTGAACAGTCCAGGAACAGACAGCACCACATAAAGGAGGTGTAGTGGGGACCACTGAAGCCCAGGCTCAAGCATAATGCCAAGCCCCTATCACCAAATCACTCCAGACCCTTCCTGCTTCCAGGATTTTGAGGAAACCCAGCATGAGGAAGAGGCATTGAGACCTCAGATAGCAGATGAAGGGCACACAAGGCAAGGCTGTTCATACAACTCTATTCACAGCTCTCCTGTGACTGAGCCTCTCACAGCCCCTCAGCTGAGGGGGGCAATGGGTTCCAAATGCAGCACATCTCCATCCACAGCCTCTCCTGAGCACTGGGGTGCTGCTGGCAGCAGACATGGTAGGGATGGAGCTGCAAGGGGCTGCTCCTTCTTCCATTTTGACTCCAGATTGGGGTCTCATAGGCCATGCAGCAGTGACAGGAGAGCAGCACCTTCCACAGCCATTGTGCTCCAGGGACRGAGGCATTGTGTTTATGAATTCTGGAGCACCATCCCAAGCCTGTCCCACTGCAGAGCAGAGCTCCTCCACACACACTGTTCCCCCACCTCTTCCCAACTTGCATTGCAGAGTTACCCCAGAAGCATCAAGCAAGGAATAATTCCCACAATTTCCCTCAAGCTTCCTTGAGTACACTGGAGCCAAGTGAACACCAGCAGCATCACTGTGAGGAGAGCAGCTGTGCAGGAGCAGCTGCACAGCCCAAGCTCAGGAGCTCCATTTCTCCCTTCTCAGGAAAGAAGGGCCCTGTTTTCCTGCCAAGGAAGGTGTGGGACATACCAGGAGCAGCCCAGCCTCCACCAGAACTATTGTGCTCAGCTCCAGTCCCTGCTGCATTAAGAAACATGAACATTGTTGTTATGATAGGTTTATAAAAATTTCGTTTTAATCACACAAAACTGAAGTTTGTGATGAAGACTAAGTCAACAGTTCCTCTTAAATACCAGGATGCATAAGACACTGCATTAGGCACTAGGCAGCAGCCAACATCAGTTAGAGTCTGGCAACAGAAGCCATTTAATACCTCCCTTCATTCTTTGTGGAATTACAGGCTTTTGCAATACATGTCATTCCCACCGAYAGGTTACCCAAGGTTTCCCCCACCCCACCTCTGTACATCAGCAAACCTTGTGTATTCCCACCAGAGCAGGGTTAACAATATTAGTGGCATCACAACCATCGAGAAAAGGACAAATTTCTATACAAGATTTTTTTTTTTTTTTTTGCAAAAGTTGCAACAGGATTAGTGCATTACGACAGAACCGAGAGAAAAAGAAGAGTTGGCATGCTGGAGTCCAACACAAAGAAAGACAACAGGCAGCTCGTTGGATGTACTATATTGACAAGATACTGATTGGTTACATGGAGAAACATACAATACAAAATACAGAAGAAACCAGTTTTGCTTCCCTCTGCCCCACCCCAAATACTCATCATTGATTTGGTCAATAAGTGGCCCAAGAGCCGGAGTTTGTCTCTAATGCTACAGTTTAGTGGTTGTTCTGGGCGCATCGTACGGGATCAGCCTCAGCTCTTACAGACAGGGAACTTTTAAACACGTGTCCCAATATCCCTTTGTTTCCCATAGTGAACTACAGTGCTGTGGGACCTGGGTGTGCTGCTGGCCTCGCCCGCGGGACGGCCACGCTGGCTGGGCAGACACCAGCTCCTGCATCCACCACCACCAGGAAGAGGGAAGAGCAGAAGTTCATATATTAAAAAAGTGACTTAAGACTTAGAATTGAATTAGTATTTGTACAGAAAGGTGCAGGTGGAAGAACTCCCTCCAGCCTATGATCAGAAAGGGATGGAGAATCACGGCGGCGCCGGCAGCGGCCGCCCTACGGTAAGTGCGATCGTTAGCGTGGGTTCCAGTCACGTCCTCCGAGGGCTCGCAGGCTGCAGCAGCTGCTCAGTTGCTGCAGCACTGGCTTCTGCTGGGCTGGCTGCTCTCCTGAAGGTCCACCACCCGATTCCTGCCCGGGCCACCAGGAGCATTCTGGGGTTCATTTTTTGGCAGTTTCTTGGCTAGAAGGAAACAGGATGTTTAGCGGGGTCATCCGGAGAGGCCAACCTTCTCMTGCTGCACACCCCAGGCTGGGCTCAGCCTGCTCCAGCCTGAGCCCTCACTGCTGGCAGAGTTTGGGACAGGACAAATGATGCCAAACCAACCCATCCTTGGCTATGGCTGCCATCAGACCTGCTCCAATCTCCATCACCACCCCAGACACAGCTTTGCAAGGCTAAGGCTCCACACACTCAGGGAATGACCCATCACACCAGTGCAGCAAACTGGACACCTGCCCCAGTAAGAGCCACCAGCCCTGGCTGCAGTGCTGGTGCTGAGAGCTACCTCAGTCCTACACACAGGCCATACCTATTGCCATGAAGATTTCATTCACATTCATCGCTGTCTTCGCTGATGTCTCCATGAACAGCAAGCTGTTGTCATCTGCATATGTTTGTGCATCCTACAAACAATCACATCAGAGTGCTAAAGGCAGCCTGCCAGGAGGCCCAAGCAGACTTCATGCACTTATCAACGCACTAAATTCTGGAGAAACACTATATCCCACCTTGGGCCAGAAATTCCCTGCCCTGTCCCTGYCCCCACCTGSCTTGGACAACCCAGGGACATGCTCCASCAGCAGCCCTGCACAGCCAGAGTCACACAGCTGAGYTGGGCACAGCCTGACTGAGCCACGTGCACACACAGTGCCAGCAATCCTGTGCAAGGGCTGGGTAAGAACCTCAGAGGTAAGAGCTGTGAAGAGCAGAGAACAAGCTAGGAATGATTCCTCATGTGTCTCGTACCCAGAAGATGCTGTTTCACACCCTGCAGACATCCCCACATGAGTAAGGCAGCAAAGGAGGCTGAGGACAGACATTTGTGCTCTGTGGGCCTCCTACTCCTCCTCCACATTCACCAGGAGTTTCACAAGCCAGGGCCACACGTGTATGACAAAAGCAAGGGAAAGGCTCAGACCCTGCTCAGTGGCATCCTGCAGTCCCCAGCACAAAACCTCACTTTCATTCTCCCTCAAAGCACATTTTACATAGCCGCCATCTCCCACRCTTAAGCAAAAAGATGCTTTCCTGACCTGCTTGGGTAACAACTTATCAAGATTCCCACTCACCTGGAAGTCCACAGCTCTCTTGTTAGCAAGGTCTGCCTTGTTTCCTGCTAGTGCAATTACAATATTGGGGCTAGCCTGCCTCTGCARCTCTTTCACCCAGTTCTTGGCTCGTACAAATGTGTCCTGGAAACAAACAGGAGGCAGCAGTCAGGAAGGGCAGCCATGTAGGAATCCACRGGGCAGATATGATTAGAACAAGGCTTTCCTGTGAGAAGTGTTCTGCCTCTGCAGCACTTGGCAGCAGGATCCTTTATCAGCTCACAGCCTTGGCCAGAGCTGAGGAAGAGCAGTTTTCAAGAATTTGGCACCCACAGCCAGGTACCTGCAGGGCTCTGACCCAGACACACTCCCAGGGCAGTGGGAGCCTCGTGGCAGCCCCCCAGCCCTGCCCACACTCACTGTGTTGGTGATGTCGTAGACCACGATGGCTGCCTGAGCCCCCCGGTAGTACATGGGGGCCAGGCTGTGGTAKCGCTCCTGCCCCGCCGTGTCCCAGATCTCAAACTTCACTGTTGTGTCATCCAGACACACTGTCTGTGTTAGGAAGGCAGCTGCAAGAGAAGGGGGTTTGCCTCAGCTCCAGCAGGACGTGGSCCAGAGCCAGWGCAGGAGMTGGGAGCAGCTCTGCTGCCACATGGGAACGAGCTGAGCCCTGGAGAGGCCAGTGCCACTCGCTGTGGCAGCTGCAGCTCTGCTGTGGCACACTCCTTGCCTGCAAGGACCACCMCACAGTGACAGGAAGGTGGCCTGGAGGGCCCAGGCAGCAGCTGGYCCCTGGAGCATCCACACTGCCAGGCCCTCCCAGCAGCCCCTGACAGGGATCAGTTGTGGCACCACCATGATCAGACCTGGGGAGCACCAATACAGCACCAAACTCAGCCCCCCCAGTTTAGTAACTGGTTGTTTTCTTGTCCCACCATGTATTACACCCAGCACAAAGGCACAGGACTCAGATACAGACTGAGGCAGAGCACTGCCCTCCACAGAGGAGCATCAGGCCCTGCTTGTCAGCACAGGTCAGAGAGTGACAACTCAAGCCCTTCTCAAGACATCCCAATATTGCTGCTCAGAGACCCACGTGCCAACCAGCCTTTGGTTGATGGGTGGCACTTTGCTAATGATTTCAAGCTAATGAACTACTAGACCTGAAAGCACTGTGAAAGTAGTTAAGAGTTTCAGCCTAGAAACAGCCCCAAAATCCCAGGTCATGGTCTGAAAAGATAATTAAGGGCTATAAACTAAGCTGAAGGCCTTAGTTCCAATTAGAAGCTGGAGATGAGGCACTGGAAACAAARCCTCAGAGGCAAAGTGTGGGGTTGCCATAGCGTTATTCTCTGCTGTGCTGATCACTACACCAACAAACAAATTGTGCACCAAGAGTTAAAGCATTAACTGTTTGGCTCTATTTATAGCGAAAATCCCAGACCAGACAGAAATAGCCAGTCTTGCTTCTGACACCCCAGACTGCCCCAGCAAGGTCAGCACCTCCYGGCCACAGGCATGTGGAGCTGGCACTCACCTCCAATTGTGCTCTCCTGGTACTCATGGAACTGCCCCTTCACAAAGCGCAGGACCAGGCTGGACTTCCCCACCGCTGACTCGCCCARGAGAACAAGTTTGAACTGGCAGATTTTGTTCCCAGCAGCTGGTCCATTCGGTCGGGCAGCCCCACCTCGACCTGCCATCGTGGGCTGAGTGCAGGAGTGCCGGGAGTTGAGGATGCTGCAGGTTCTGCACTGGGATTCCACCTGTAGGCAGGTTGCAACTGGAAGAGGAGGTCAGAGTTAGTGACACGCTCAGGGGACCAGCTGTACCAGTTCTGGAGGGTGGTTGGATGTGCAGCCACCATCAGCACAGACTGGTGGTGGTTTCTTCCCACGGGGGAAAGTTATCGGCTGTGAGCACCACAGAGCAGTTCCTGCCAGGCAGCAGCCCCTGCAGCAGGATCTCAGTCTGCAGAGCCTCCCTGGAAAAGAGGGAATGGTAATACAGGCTCTCCTCCCCAGCAGTGGGCCCTCCAGCACTTCCATCCTGTATGGATGTTACGCTCACCTCGCCAGGGTGAGGCAGGTAAGGAGCACTAAGGAACACAATGGATGTTATTAGAGCTTTGTCTATTCAAACAGCAATTACTCAGTTCACAGAGGTAACTGAGGTTGACCTTTAGCTCTCKCCTCCTTCCCCCAGTTCACAAGGAAGCAACTTCAGACTGTCAATGCTGTACAGAGCCATCTCAGTGCCACAGCAGCAGGAGGTCRTGAGGCATTTGGACAAAAGGAGTTTCTAGAGCTGTCTGTATGTCCWGAGGCACTTACACCACAACATTCTGCACCTCCCAGCAAGCCCAAGGATGGCCCTGGAGCCAGGCAGGTGGAACACCTGAGGAGGTGCCCACCCACAGAAAGGCACCTGACAGCAGCTGCTGCTCTCTGGGCACAGGCTGTCCCCTCAGAAGGTGACAGCACCTAATGCTTCCCACACCCATCCTGCTGCYTCAGCACCCTTATCCCACAGCATTCAAGGTCATCAGGCTACTGGTCACATTCCTCACGTGGACTGTTCAAAGCCAGCATGAACAGAGAGCATCCCCTGGGATCAGCACTGCCAACCAGCCCCCAGCACCAACCTCCTGAGTGGTGCAGAGGCACAAAACCATGGCAGGAACAGCAGGACAAGCTGATTTGCATCCAGAGCTACCCACAAGTGAATCCCAGCACCTCCTTAAGCACTAAGCTCTGCTGCCTGCAGAGAACAGGAATGCTTTCCAAGTACACAGTTACAGATATAGGCACATTTCCTGTACCCTTCACAACTCCCACTTCCCTGTGGATGATAAATGCTACAGCTGATTGCATCTGCTCTGGAACACCACTTTCCCTTCCACTCTGCTAAATGCAGGCTGTTTGYTGAAAGAAAATACCCCAAAAGCCARTTTCTCCYTGTCCTGAGAGTATGSCCAAAGAAACTCTGTGTACATCCTGCAGTTTCCCAGCAAATATTAGATAYCCATGAATAAAAAGTTTAAAAACAGGTCAAACTGGAGCAGAGTGTCCTGTGAACAAGGTTCAAGCCTGCTCAGCACAGAGGAGAGTTTCAAACAGCTGCTTTCCAGGGCAAGGCCTGTCCAGCTGTGACTGCCTGAGGTTACTTTATGCCTCAAGTTTAAACAATCCCACAGTTTGATAGGGAACCTCCAGCCATTYCAGAGCTACTCTGGAGCCTGAAATGTGAGTGCCAGCAGCTGGAGAACATCAGCAGCTTACACAACACAAAGCACTTGAGCATACACTGACCTAGAGACATCTCACCTCAAACTGCTCTGACCAGGAGGCAGTCAGACACCAGCTGTTAAGCCAGTACCAGTCACAGGAGCAGGTAGGACAGAAACCAAGGAGCAAAACTTCTGAGTGCTGTGGGACGGTTCAGGAGCCAGAGCTGTGAAGCCATTGCTCTGAGTGCAGTCTTGGATTAAGCAGTGAAGATATTGTAATCCAGAGCTGCGTCCTTGCATGCAGCACAGTCAGGACTCCCCTCCCTCTTCTGAGGAAGGACAAATACTGTTTAACAGGATGAGAAAGCTTGATAKGAAACAAACCCACAACTGGCTTTGCTGGATGGGGAGGGAGCAGTTTGGTCACTGCCAGGTTCAGGAGGCTCAGCAGGAGCTCTACCTCTACCAGCCTGGAGAGACTTCCACCTTCTAGAGTTTCCCCTCTAAACAGAGCTTGCAAGGGAACAGCTTTGGTTTAACCTTGTATTTATAACTCCCTGGGCAGTCTATCAGCTCCACTGCTGCTCCAGACCAACATTCTGCACAAACACTCTGCGAATCAGTGTGTTTGAGTGATGGCCTCCTGAAATCTGATAGCAGTGATTCCCAGAGCAAAACAAGGAAATGAGCTTGTTGACATCCTCAAGTCTTAGCCTGACCTATATTTCACAGATCTTGAAGCATTTTGCCATCTGGTTGTGCTACATGAACGCCAACAAAATTAGGTGAGCACATCTATGCTGAGCTCACTGTGGACAGCCACTGGTCAGTGCAGGAAGGGCAGCAGCCAGAGCCTTGACTGCTCCAATTATGGAGAACCAGATCATCATCTAAGGGTGGTCTGAGGCTTGGATACAAGTTTAGATGGCTTCATGTTCAAATTGCCATTCTTTCAGACATTTAGAGACCCTAACTGCTCACTGATGGCCTTGGGGTTAAGGACATACCCAAGACCTGGATGAGCAGCTGATGGCCACAGGAGGAAGCAAACAACTGAAGGAAGTGGCCACCCATGTTGCAGGACAGGCACTTTCTGCCAATGCCAACAYGTTTGAGGATTCCAGTCAGACACAACTCAGCTCTGCAGAGGGAACAGGCAACTGAACTACACAGCCTGAACCTGTGCTAGATCAGCCTACACCCACCAGTGGACACTAAMTCAAGGAACAGGGACTGCTYCCTGCTGTCTGAAGCCATTTCTGGWGCCTGGGGAGCTGYTCATCCTCCCACCTCTCCCAGCAGAGAATTGGGCAGTCTCCCCTTCCTGCTCCCCACGAGAACCCCGGCACTGACACTCGAGCCACGGGTCAGGCAGACCAAAATAACCACAGCAACACCACACAGACAAGGGAAAGCAGCTGAAGTCSCAGCCTGCCATGCTAATTCAAGCCATYAAGGCCATGAAAAGGAAGGGCATGGTGGGGTGCTCATGTAAGCAAGCTTAACAAGCATTAGTTTTCCCACTAGTTTCTTTTAACTAGTGAAAGCCAGCACTTGGGAGATCACAAGAGCCATGAAAAGGCCCGTGCTGGTTTGTTTACCTGCCCTACCCACCTGCTGCTCACTGAAGCACACACAGGAGCTCTGCATCCCGCAGCAAAAGCACTGATACTTTYATTGTGAACTCTTAACATAGTTTCTTGTTTGCCTTGAGATCAAAGYCAAGTACCAATTCCTGATGCTGTCCCACAAGTGAGAGCTCCAGGTCTGTAATTTCTGYAGTTTGTGCTCCTCCAACCCCCTCCTCTGCCTGCCAGGGTTTGCTGGAGGGGGCTGTGCACAGCCAGGAACATTAAATTCAAGAATCTGAGTGCCCTGAATGAGAAAGCAGATGCCAAGGCTGCTGCACTCCCTGYCTGCACAAGTGCAAGACCATTCTCCAGAGCTCTCAGGATGCTGGGGAGCATCCAGAGTCCATTTCAAACAAACCTACCCAGGACAAGAACACAAATCTCCACAGGGGAATTACTGTCAGATCCCCATGTTAATCCCTGCAGCAGAGCCCAACACARGGAAGCTGCTCATTTAAGGTGTCAGAAGTTAGAGAATGTGATATTTTTGCCCTGTGTTCACCCAGTAGCAAGGACTGCTCTGAAAGCTGAGGATATTTAGAAACCCAATCCTGAAGACTCTGGTTACCCAAAGGACCTTGCTGCTGCTGCTGCTCTCAGCTATGCAAGGAGTTGCTTCACTGGGGATTTGTTGGCTTAGACCCAAAATGCTCAAGACAAAAGCCCCAGTGAAGTATTTATCTCGTTAAATAGCTGACAGTGTTACATGAATTCCTTGGCARAGGAAGCCCTGAAGTTACCCAGGGGTTGTGCTTCACCTCACACTGCACGGGCAGCTGGCCCAGGGCTGCACAGTCAACTCCAGGAAATGGAATGCTCATGGAATCAGGAGCAACTTCCACGAGCAGGACCAGCAGAGAGTGTGRGCCCCACCAGAACCAGCCCAGGCTAGCACAGCATGGAACATCAAACTAATATTCCAACTCCTCAATATGATTAATAAGAACAAACCTCCTGAGCCTGACTGCAGGAGGGTCTGGGCTTCAGAGAAAGGAGGAATAGACCCAGCTGCTACAGAGGAGATGAACCAGGAAATACTCAACCTACAGACCTCAGTCCCATCCAGTTTTATGAGTTTCAATACTCTACCCTCCTACCTTTTCCCTCCCCAGASAATGAGCCCTCAGTGCCCTGATCAGCAAGGATGCAGTCTGGAGTTCAGGAACTGCTCTGAACTGGGCCTCTCTCCACTTCAGCTGGCTGGAGCTGCACTACAGCCCTAAAGTGCAGATTCAGACCCAAATCAGCTCAGACAGCAGTTTCAGCAGCACTCCTATGGCTATGACTAATTTATGATAGTATAACAACTTCTCTGTGCAGTCCCATATCCAAGACTCACAAAGGCTTGGGCACATTTATCTTAATTTAGAGGTAAATAGGATTTCCATTCCAAAGTTGAACTACTCATTCAGACCTGAACTAGCACCAGCTCCTTCTCATGCAGTTGATACACACATCTGTTTCCTGACATTTGCACATCCATGGCCTCTGGACCAGCCCCAGCAGCCAGCTGTTTTCCAAAGCAGCTTTTCCAAAACAAAGTCTGTCCTCAGGGATTTCAAGGCCACCACCCTGCTGTGACAATCCCTCCAGCACAGACTTCTGTGGAAGAGTTTTACATCACCTTCATCTCCCATTAGCTCCCTGCCCCACAGTAGTTCCCTCTTGGAGCCTTCACCCACTTTCAGTTATCCCTGGCACAGCAAGCCTGGAGGATCAACTCTCAGATGCAGCCTAGACTGACTCAAATGGAACAGAATCAAGGTTTTAATCCTTCAAGATTGTTTAATTCCTGTTCAGACACCCTCAACAGACACAGCTTCACTCTGACCAGACACTCAGCAACACATGCCTTGGATAGCACTCACTATTCAGTCAGCAAGAAGGCAACATCAGCAATGCAAAGCAGCAAACTACCACCTGCACTGCAAAGAATCTGTGACCTTCAGAATATCTYTCCCAGACTGCACAAAGATCTCCTGCCTCAAGCAGCTCCTTATTTGGAGCACTACCAAACCAAAGCAAACATGAAAACCAGTGTTTTCTTATCTGTTTATGCAGGGTTGCTCCAGCAGCTCATTCCTGTGCTCCAGGGGAGGACAGCATTCCCCCCAGAAGTCAGATGAATTTTATACTCTCTCCAATACTGTCACATCCAGGAAGGTTCCCTGTTTCTGGTCAGTGTCTAGCATGTTTTCAGTGCTATTCTGACAACTTCTCAGGACTTGCATAAGAGGCTGCAAACTTCATACCCCAAGGGAAGAAAACAGCTGACTCCAACATTTCTACATTCTCTCCTCTTTTAAGTCTGCTGACAGGAATACTCTGGGCTACACCCATTTCATTAGAAACGTTCCCATTTCATTTCCTGTGTCTGAAAGCATTTGGCATTCCTTCCCCCTCCCTCTTCGGGGAGATGCCGTGACCACCATTCACGAACTCTGCAGCAGCTGAAGGAGTTTGGATCCAGAGCTGATGATTGGCAGGGCCTGGAGCAACCCTCGAGCTGATCCTTGTTGAGATGTAGAAGAGCTTTGCTGTGATGGAGCTAATCCCACGTCTCAGCACAACAATTAGGCTTGGCCAAGCACACACACATCACCAGACAGTTCCTTTACRCACTGCCCGACACATCACTGGTTTCACAAGGAGGAAAAGTGTGCTCTATTAATGCTAAACTAGATAAAACATTTATCTTACTGTATTTACATCCTCATGCTCTCCAGTAACTCAAACCCTCTCCAAGAGTCCATCTCACCTTGCCTGGGTTGTTCCATCACCTGAAGAGGCATCAGCACCTACTCACAGAGCCTACAGGGACCCCCCCACTGCCTGCACAACCTGCAAACAAATGTCAGCTAAATCAGCCAGAGCATCTTCAGRGACAAGGCCACCACAGAAGCAGATTTTTGGTCTGAAGGTATTGACTGTTCCAGCAAACTGTTGTGACTAATGAGGGGTCTGAGGTGATTTCAACACKGAGACTCAGGTGTGACCCCAAACATTCCTGTCCTTGACCTCCCAGATCCAGCCAGATTCCTGCTTYACCTGCTTGCCTCACTCCAAGAATGCATCAAGATCAACATTGTCTTGCAGCTGCCTATAGGTACTATCCTGAATTCTTCACCCTTTTCAGACACTGTTCTTTCACCTTATTATCCAAGTGAGCTGAAAAGAAATGTGAAAGACTCCCAGACTCAAGGTGCAGAGGGTGTTAGGGGGTATTTCCAGGAAGCTCACTCAAACTGCATGGCACGTCAAGAAAACTGGACTGAGTTTGCTTTTTTGACCCCAGCCAAGGCTCAGGAGTCCCAGCAGAGCACAGGCCCCATGTCAGGCTRTAAACAGGGCAGCTCAAGTGTGCTGACCCTCCACACAAAAAGCTAAGAATAGCAGATTTGCCAATTGCTCCACACCAGACTTAAAATAGTCCCTCAACATATTCTCCCCTCCGACTTCCTTACAAGATTGAGAACAGCCAAGGTCAGAGCTCCAAGAGGCACATCCGAGGGCAGTGATTAAAGGTCAGCTGGGCCAGGGTCAGRGGTGGTCTGGGCTCCTTGCAGGTCACAGCACCACTCACAGCTCCCTGCCCAGCCCCAGGAGCTCTGTCAGCACCTTGAGCATCACCAGAAATGAGGTCTGAGCAGTTTCCCCAGGATTTAGCAGGGCAGACCTGTTGCTCACACTCRCACCTGCACTCCCACCAGGATCTCRCTCCCAGCTCACACACCAGGGTTTCTCCTGCTATGATGGAGATCCAAGGACAGCCTTGCTTGAGAGTCCCTGACAGACAAGCCACAAAACGTCCTTGCAGCCTGTGGGCCTTGCTCAGGGCCCTACAGCACCATGGCTTTCCCTTCACAAGGGCCCTCGAGGGGCACAGGGCTGTGCTCGGAACCAGCAGTGACCCAGGACACGCTCCTCTGGAGCTCATTTGCAGCAAAYCAAGTCACTTCCCTCATTTCAGCAGTTCCCAGGAACCCAGCAGGACTTCCCAGCTCCTGCAGTGTCTATTCCCACCTCAGAGGCTGAGCAACAACTAAAAAATATGATCCCACGAGGAAAACCCTTCCCCACTCCCATTCGACTTCCAGTCAGCCACGCCTGTGAGASACGAGAGCCGGGGCACAGCTCCCGGACAATCGCACGGTACCGGCTGCAGGTGCTCGCTCCTGCTCGCAGCCAGCCCGGAGGAGCCTGACCCGAGAACCCACAGCGCCGCCAGGACATCTGCACCTCCCCTGGGCCGTGCCGCTTCCCGCACCCAGCGTGGCGCCTCTCCCGTTACCGCTCACCGCACACCGGTACCGCCAGGCCGGAGCCGCCGGTGCCCGCCGCTCCCCCGCCTCGCCAAGCACGCAGGGCCCCGCTAGGCCGGCGCACGGCGAGAGAGGATCCCCGGCAGCCCAGAGCCCCCGCCCCGCCCGGTGCAGCCCCAGCATCGCCCCGCCCGGCACAGCGGCGCCACCGAGCCCGAGCACCGCTCCCGCCACGGCGCCCCCGAAGCGAGGGGGCCCGGCTGCCGCCCTCGGCCCGGCGAGACCCCGGGGAACGGGTTCACGGCCTCGGGCCGGGCCCAGCCACCTCGGGGCGAAAGGAGCGGCCGCGGCCTCACTCACCGCCCGCAGCCCCGCTCCCGCCGGTGCGTCTCGCAGGCCCCGGCCCTCACTTCCGCCTTTACCCGTTCCGCTTCCGGACCCGACCACCCCTTCCGCCCCCCGCTCGCCGGCCACAGGCAGGCACAGCTGCCAATCATCCACCCCCGCCCCACCCCGTGCCACGCCCTTTGGGGCGCCCCGCCCCAGGGGGCTGGCGTGACGTCATGGCGCCCCGCGGGGGCTGCTGGGAGTTGTGGTCCGGCGCCCGTGAGGGACTCGGGGTGGGCCCGGACAGGGCGGGGCGGCCGCGGGCAGAGACTCAGCGGAGCCGGGGCTGGAAAAATAGAGCTTTTATTTCTCGGAGAGGCGGGGCGGAACAACACGAACTACAGCCGCGGAGGGGCGGCAGTGACTGACTGTGACCCCTGGGCAAGCCGGAGACCCTACCGGAGATCTCTGCGGGCCCTCCCCCTCCGCCACATCCCCGCCGCTCCCGGCCCCGCGGAGCCCCCGGGGCGGCGCTGCCCACGGCCCCGGGCAGGCCGGGGGAACCCCGGGTGAGGCTGCAGGGCCCGACCGGGCTGTAGAAAAAGCCCCGTGGGCGAAGAGTATAAAACCGTATCAAAATCCCTGCGAGTGTTCGGAACGCGGCGTCCCGGGTGACTCCGGGGACAGGAGCCGGCCGGGCAGGGTCCCCCGGAGCCGAGTGCACGGTGAGGGTGGCCCCGATCCGCTGCCCCGCGGCTCAGTGGGAGCTGGTGGAGCCCGACCGCGGCTGCGGGCGGACCCGAGGCCAAGCCCCGGCMGAGCAGCCGGGGAAGGAACGGGCGGAGCGAGGCGGCAGCGAGGGCGGCTGCGAGTCCGAGCCCCGGCCAGGGTCGGGGCCGGGGGTCTCCTCCCGCGGAGGGCGCGGCCCCTCGGCGCCCACCCAAGGGTGCAGGACAGCGGCCTGGGCAGAGCGGCTGCGCACCGGGCAGCGTTTGGCCCGGGGGCTGGCTGTGGGAGAGCTGAGGGAGCTGGAGGGCACCGGGGGCGAGGGGGGCACCGGGGCAACGGGCGGCGAGGGCCGGGAAGGCGGCGAGACGGTGGCAGGCAGACGGCAGGGACAGGGCAGGGGATGCGGGGCGCCCAAGTGACCCTTGAGCAGCTCCATCATGCTCTGCAGCTCCCGGCTGAGGTGCGAAACCTCCTGGTTGAGGTGGTTGATCTGGAAGAGGACAGACAGCAGTGAGCACCGGCCGATGTCCCCGGGGGTTTCGGGGACGTGCACCCACCTCTGGGCCCCACCACACCTCCTGGTTGAGCCTGCTGATGTTCTGCTTTATCTCCTCTGCCTCCATCATCAGGGCTGGGCCGCCTGCGTCAGTCGCTGCTGGGGAGGACACAGACAGCGGTGGAATGCCTTGCCAAGCCTCCCGGCCCCGGGGCCAGCACTCTGGCCTTGCCCCGCAGCTGCTGGCAGTGTACCTGAGGTGGGGGAGTCCCTTGCCGCACTCAGCGGCGGGTCCATGTTGAAGCAGAAGGTTTGTGACTCTGAAGTCCCGCCRTTGTCTTCAATCCCATCCACGACTCTGCAGCAGGAGGAGGTGAGGGTTGCCCCGCGTCACTCCGTCATCTCTGTGCCACCATCTGAGCAGCCCCCCAAGGGCCTCTCCGCAGCCTGGCTGGGCACAGACCCCCCAGCAGCGGGATAAAGCCACCGGCACATCCCAGCCGTACCTGGGGCTGAGGTCGGGCGGGCCGTTCGTGTGCAGGGAGGGGATGAGAAGCTTGGCCGGCCTCCTGCCCACGCYACCATCCCGCTCCGGGAGCCGGGTGTCCCGCCGGCACTGCGGAGAGGGGCTGCGGCCGCGGCTGCCGCGGGCTGGGGAGTTGTAGTTGTGCCGCAGGGCTGAGACCTGGCACAGCTCATCACCCAGGAGGCTGCTCAGGGAGCCGCGGCGCACTGAGCTGCCCAGCGCGGGCAGCAGCAGCTTGCGGCGGGAGGTGCTGGCAGGGGAYTGCTGGAAAACCTCGTCGGGCTCCTCCTCATCCTCCACAATGGAGGGAAGAGGCTTCTCCGGGGCAGCACCGCTCTCCGGACGAGGCTGCAGGCAGGCAGGAGGTCAGGACTGGTCCCAGCCACAGCCATCCCTGCCCCGTCCTCCCCCATCACCTCGGCGAGGGACGAACCTGTGGCGCCTGCGGCAGCCTCGGGGACCGGGAGTAGCGGCAGAGCCCCTGCGGGGAGATCAGACGGTACCGTCTCAGCAGCAGGTAGAGCCCCTCCACAGGGACCAGTCAGGGGCCCGCAGCCCCTCCCAGCCTCTCAGTGCCCCAAGACAACCAAGCCTTCCCCAGCCCCACACACATCAGTCTTGGTACCAGCCTCCACAACCCCTCACCCACTCTCCTTCCTCTGCTGCTGCCATGTCAAATATGAGCTGCCCAACCTCGGCCTGAGCATCCTGTGCCAGAGCCGAAGCTGCACCCCAAAGCCCAGCCCCGGCTCAGCCATCAGAGCACCAGCTCTGTCTGGATCATGCAGCCAGCTGGGGAGGGTGGCACAGGTGCAGAACCTGGGGCACACTCCTGGCATTCTCCACTCTTGGTTTTGTTACACCCCTCCTGAGTTAGGGACATAGTGGGTCTTAGTAGGGCTGCTTGGGACCTAGACACTCCCGCACCACCTCCATCAGGCTCAGGGGGAAGTTGGGTACCAGGGAAATGCTCCAGRGGAGGTCCAAGCCCCTCTCAGCAGAACCAGGGGAGGAAAAGTGCAGCAGAGCCATTTCTGCAGCAGAACATCCCCTTGGAKGCTGAAGCCATCAGCGTGACTAAACCAATAGCCCCCAGCTCAGTGCTGCACTCCAAGGGGCTCTGCCCTGGCTGTCTGTCCTGCAGTATCCCCCCCCCCTCCCCGAGTTCTCTCCAACCCCATTTCCAAGCCTTCCATCTACCTCAGCCCCTGCGCTGCAAATGCTCTTCCTGCCAATTCCCCGGGTTGTGCAGAACCAGGACAGGACATACCTGCACGCCGGGGTGGCAGAGCTGCAGCTCCCACCCCAGCCTTGGAGCCTGGGGACTGCGAGCAGGGAGCACACCGACTCCCCTTCCATGGCCATGCACAGCCCCAGGGCCATGAGGACAGGAAGGAGCCTGAGAAGGAGGACACGCACCCACCTCCATCTCGCTGCCCTCCCGCAGGTTGAAGGTCAGGTCCTGGTGGATGTCAGCTGTGAACTTGCTGGCGTACTCAGGATAGAGCTGCAGCACTTCACAGAGCCCCCGCAGCCCGATGTGCTGAAGGTCGCAGTAGGTCAGTGCCTTCACGTCCGCATTGGTCTTGATCACCTGGTCTGTGCTGCACAGGTCGGCTCCAATCAAATCCCCTTTGCCTGCAGGAGGGGACCAGGGCTGGGCTAGTGACAYGAGCCCCTCACCCCTCACTCTGCCGGGCAGCAGGAAGGGCTGGGAGCAGAGCCCACACCACCTGCCCTCACCCAGGATGGCCAGGACCACGTTGTCCTTCAGCACCTCGAGGGAGCCGGAGCAGACGAAGTAGTTGGCTTGCAACGCGTCTCCCTGGCGCAGCAGATACTCCCCCGGGGCACAGAATGAGGTCTTGATGTGGAGCGAGAGGGAGCGGAGGCAGCCCCGGCTGGCCGTCTCAAAGATGGGCAGCTGCAGGATGTCCTTGTTGAGGTGCATGGCCACGTCCGCACGCAGCTCGTCGGGGAAGTCGTGTAGCAGCTGGGGAGAGAGGCGCCGGRGCTCTGGGCATGAGATGCAGGGAGCAGAGAGCAGCTTTCCCGCAGCCCGGCAGCCCCAGGGGGCAGGTCCCCCTCTGGAGGGGGAAATCTCGCTGCTGAGCTGCCCTGGCGTCTCAGCAGTGCTCTGCAATCTCGACTGGCAGAGGCGGGCCCTGTGGTAATCAGCTGCTTCTGCTCCATATGCCCGTCCCGCTCCCCGCGCTGGCAGGAATGTGCCCCAGACCCAGATTCGTTCCTCCAGCACCGCTCTGAGCTGGCCCTGCCAGCCCCATTGCTCCCGCCATGGGTGCAGGTCGGGGCTGGAGGGGGCTGGCCGAGCCACCACCACCTCCTACCTCATTAGCATCAATGCCGTTGTTCACCGACCAGGTGGTCTGGAAGTACTCCAGCATCCTCTGCTTGAGCTGCTGGGGCAGGTGATGGACGCGGATGAAGTCCTTGAGGTCCTTCATGCGGGTGTGGTAGAGCGAGCGGCGGGAGTACATGCGCTGGATGATGGCCGTGACATTGCCAAARACCACGGCGTGCATCAGCGCTGGGGGCAGGAGGGCAGCGTCAGCCCCGGCGAGGGGCAGCTGGGGGCACAGCGCGGGGGGACTGCTCCCCAAACCCCAGCCCAGGGCTGTCTCACAGGGCATCCCTGCCCGTCACCTCCCCCAGCWCCCTGCCYGGGACACAAAGCAGCCCGAGGTGAGCGCCCTGCCCAGCCCCACTGCCCGCCTCACCCCCGATGAGCATGGTGCAGATGGAGAAGATCTTCTCGGTGTCGGTGTTGGCGCAGACGTTGCCGAAGCCCACGCTGGTCAGGCTGCTGAGGGTGAAGTAGAGGGAGGCGATGTAGGCGCTGCGGATGGAGGGGCCCCCCACCGAATTGTTGATGTAGGGAGCCTCCAGCCTCTTGCCCAGCTCGTGCAGCCAGCCTGCCAAGCACAGCCCGGGGTTAGCACTGGCAGGAGCCAGCTGTGAGGGTTGCAGCCCCACAGCACGGGGTGGGGGGATCCCAGTGCTCCCAGCATGGCTCCACCCCACACTCACCGATGTCCCAGGTGCGGGGGTCGTTGCTCTCCAGCTCCTTGCGGCCGATGACGTACCAGATGCAGGCCATCCAGTGTGCCAGCAGCGCGAACATGGACATGAGCAGCGTGAGCACCATGGCGCTGTACTGCGAGTAGCGGTCCAGCTTCTGCAGCAGCCGCAGCAGCCGCAGCAGCCGCACCGTCTTCAGCAGGTGAACCAGCGAGGTCTGGGGGGCAGGCAGGAAGGTGAACCCGGTGCAGCTGCAGGCAGGGACAAGAAGAGAGCCCCCAACACCACCCCCGGGACAGGAAAGCTTTGCCACCCCCACAGCTGCCAGGAGGGTCATGGGTTACAGGGCAAGCCAGAGGCAGCTCATCCCCAATCAGCCTTGCACCTCTGTGCCCTACACCCAGCAGGCAGCCAGGGTYGTGGCTTGTCAGGGCACCAAATATCCCCAGGGGATGTGGGTGTTGGAGAGGGACAGGGAGGTGGGCAGTGGCTTTGCTGTTCGTGCCAGCAGCACTCACCACGGTCACATTGAAGATGTAGAGCAGATCGAAGGGCAGAGCAGCGATCAGATCCACGAAGAACCAGGTGGCCACGTAATGGATGCAGATGGAGCGAGGGTCATACACAACCTGGCCCGACTGGCTCACGTATGTTGTCCGGAAGTTCAGGATGATATCTACCCCAGGAGAGCAGGACCAGCCCTCACCACCCCTTCTGTGGCTGGCAGAGCTTAGCCAGCGTCCACAGCCAACATTGGTCGCACTTCTGGTGTGCCCAGGACCAACAGCAGCAATCCCAACTCCCSTCTCCATCACCCCTCATCCCTGCCCCACCACATCCTSYATCCTGGATCAGTGCTCAGCCCCGYACACAGACCTACCCAGGATGAAGAGCATCTCYACAGCGATGTCGCTGACAATGGTGCTGCGGGCAGCTGAGAGGCTGTCCTCTGTGCCCGTGAAGCAGACRTTGTAGGGGACAGTGATAGCCACGTAGAAGGTGGCCATCAGGATCAGCCAGTCCCAGAGTGCCTTGAAGATGCTGTAGTGGAACAGGATGAAGCGGGACTTCTGTACAGAGGCCACCTTGTACTCGGGGATGGACGGCTTGTTCTCAAACACGTTCTGCAGGAGCAAACGTGGGGTGGTATGGGGATGRTGCAGGGGCCATCACCACAGCCAGCCCTTCTCCTGAGTCCTGCCAGCCAGCTGGTACCCCCTAATGCCAGGGTGATGACACCCTTTTCCTGCACTGCGGTCACCCTCAGAGATGGGCACAGAATGCCCGATTACAGCACATCAATTAACTCAATGTCATTGCTATGARCAGTAATCCCCTGGCAATGCCAACTGCTCCCTGGAACCATCTCAGGTGCTAATTCACATGCTAGGGCAGAGGAGGGGAGAGGTGAGGGCAGAGCCAGGGCCATCCCACCCAAATCCCCAAAATTCAAGGCTGGTGCAGTGATATCCTTTGCCTGCTTGTCAGCTCTGGGACCCAGCAGCTCTCAGACCCTTTCTCTGGCCCCACAGCTGCCCTGTACTGGGCACAGCAGCCATGCAAAGAGGCTGGCACAGGACTGACTCTGCTCCCTGCCCCATCTGGCATCTCCACAGCTCTGGCACCCTGGTAACAGCACTCCCCAGAGCCAGCATGGCTGTGCTCAGAGCCAGCACTGGGGTTTCCTGACAGTGAGTGCATGAGGAGAGGCACAGCTCTGCCACAGCTGCCAGCTCTGCTGTCTCAACAGCAAGCTCTGGGCACGCACTGGGTTCTCCTGCTGCCAAGCAAACACAAGTGCAGTCTGGCTGCAGCACGGCTGCCAGAGCTGGGGGGGCATTTCAGTACCTGGCAGAACCAGGGAGGGATGAGCATGGGACCAGCATCCCAGTGAGGCTGGGCTCTGCTGGAGGCTGCTCTCAGGAGAGCTGCTGCACTGCCAGTTCACCATAGCCCCAGCATGGGAGGCATGGGGCAAAACTGAGAGTCCCCCAGGTCCTTACACGGTTGATTTTCATCTCKCCCCGGTCYCTCCGGACAAACTGGCTGCTGAGCTGGTGCAGCATGGTCCGGCCTTGCCTCCGTGCAGCCCTCAGGCGTGAGTTCCCTGRCTTCTTGCTCTTCTGCTTCTCACTCCTCTGCTTCTCTGCAGTGGACAAGGCACGCTGAGTTAGTGAGAGTGCTGTGCCATGGGTGAACAGGGGACAGGGAAACCCTTTGCCATGTGCCCACTGCACACTCTTCTCCCTGAATCCCATCCTCATCCTACAGCCATGGCTCACCCTCCTTCTTGTCGCCATGGTTGCTCCTGCCCCGGCTCTCTGTGATGTCCTTGAAGGAGAAGAGGAAGAGCACCACCTCCCCCTTTTCATTCTTGATGGGCATGATGTCCAGCAGGCACCAGAAGGCAGCTCCTGGGTGGAAGAGAGAGTTGGTGAAGGCAGGGCAGCTCTGCCACCACTCMGCAGCTTYCCCACTAAGGGCCATGAGGCCGTGATGGGGCCAAATCCCAGCTGGAGCTGTGGCCAGGGACCCACTCACCACCCTTCTTGTAGAAGCAGACTTCAGTCTGGTACTCCTGCCTGCTGTCCAGCGCCTTCTCGATGCCCTGCAGGATGGGCTCGCTGGTCTCAGCCCCGCAGAGGAAGCGGCAGCTGCAGTTCTTCTGCATGACCTCGGTGCGGGCAAAGCCGGTGAGGTCGCAGAAGCCATCAGAGCAGTAGACAATGGGGAAGCCACAGCGGCCCTGCGCGTTTGCCAGGATGAAGTTGCTGTCTGAAAGGAGACACAGCTGCCCCCGAGGCCTTGGGGCCACCTCAGAGGGCACRAACAGCAGCCCAGCCCTCCTGGACCCCCACGCATCCCTCTGGGAGGCAGAGCCAGATCTCCATCTGGCTGCTGGCTGTCCCTAGCTGCTCCCAGAGCTTGCTCATCCCCTGTCCTGCTACCCCCAAGGCCCCAGCCCGGGCAGGACCCCAGTCCCATGTACTAGAAGGGGAAGGAGCCCGGATCCATCTCCCGGCCCCCATCACCCACGCGAGGCAGCTCACGCCTCCCCCTCACCATCTGCCACTCCAGCTCCGCCGGGGCTCAGGGAGCTTAGTGGCAGCAGCAGCAGCTCCCGGCTGGGCAYATCCAGCCCAGGGGTGCCCAGCTGTGGTGCTGACATCCCCAGAGGTGATGTGGGGTGCTGGGGCACCAGCTGAGAGGGTGGGAGAAAAGCCGTGAGCCCACGGGAAGTCAAGGGCCGGTGCCAGAGGTGAACTACAGCATCCTCGGCCTCTCAGCAGCACAGAACCTCCCAGCATCCCCCAGCCCTGGCGGCGGGAGGTGGCACCAGCCACAGTAAAGTCCTCGCCAGCCCCGTGCCTTGCCCAATCGCAGAACAGCTGTTCTGCCCTCCAGCTGTGGGCCCTGCCCCACGGGGCCAGCGGGACAGATGGGCTCRTGTTAGCAGGGTGCCAAGGAAGTGGGTGTGCAGCTGCCGTGGACTGTGGTGGAACACAGAGCGGGTATTCCCAGCCCTAAAATGGTCTCTAGCGGCCGGTGCCCAGCACAGAACCCTTGCACCACACAGCCAGGATCAGGCAGATGTGCTCTGCCCCCTCTCACAGAAGAAAGGAGCCCTCAGTGATGCCAGCAGCCGCACACGAGGGGCAGAGTGGTGCCAGTGCAAGGCGAACGCAGCGAGAGGCTGAGGGAAGGAAAAGAGGCAACCACAGGCAGCCCCGGCCGATGGAGGTGCCGTGGGGCCACCACAGCACAGCTCAGCCCAGGATTAGCTCGGAGAAGCAAAAATAGCCTGAAGCTGTGACTAAGGCCAGATTTTGGCTCTGGAAAGCCGGGATTATGGTGATATCCAGGATGTGTTATTAGAACAGAAAACAAGGTTTTGCATTTGGGAGTGGCTCGCTGAGCTGGAGGATGTGGCCCTGGCAGGCTTGGCAGAGCCCAGCCGTGGTGGCCAGTGTGSCTGGCTGGGTGCCCCGGGGCCCAGAGCAGCGGCACCCCGGGAGAGGCAGGGTTAACTCCCCTCGGGGTATCACTGCGCTAAACCCCTCTCCATGGCAGATAAAGCCGATAAGAGGCGCATCAAACCCACAAAGCCCCCACATTGTTTAAAAGCGCCTGGAGGTGGCTAGGCAGCTTTGGACAAGGSACTGCCAGGGCACTGGTGGCAAAGTCAGGCTCTCCGGGGCAAATTCCCAAAGCTTTGGTCGTGGTGTTGCAGGCATCTTCCCCTGGAACTTTTCCCTCAGAGAGCCTGATCCAGGAGCTCTGCCCTTCYGGAGAGACACTGGGATCACCATCATGAGGCACATGTGGCTCTGCCCTGTCACCTCCAGGCTCAGCTCAGTCAGAGTCGGGGAAGAGAGATTTCTCACACATTGCAGCCCTAAGGGTAACATCCCAAATTTCAGTTTCCCTGGGCAGATGATACCCTGCACCACCAGGGATGCCCCGTGTCACTCCAGGCCAGGAGGCAGCTCGGCATCACAGCAAACACATGCTCCAGAGTGCTCCAAGTGCCTCGATAGTGCCCTGGGAGGTGGCTGCAGTGCCGTCTTCATGCCATTCGGTCCCAGCAAGGGAGGAGATGCTTAGCCATGCAGGCAGCTGGCCCGGGAGACACCTGCTCCAGGTGTTTTGGAGGGGAAGCTGAGGTCAGTCGTGAACACGGCCCGTCCCTGGGTGGGTGCTGGAGCTGGCATGTGGCACCCGGGCATCACCCATCCCGGCTTCAATCCATCCCGGCTTCAATCCATCCCGGCCGCGGCACATGGACACGGAGAGGAACTCCGCGGCCGGGGACTCGGGCACCGCTCGGGCACGGGACGGGACAGCGCGGGGCCCTGGGGATCCCGGGTCAGCCCGGGCTTATTGAGACCGACCGTGCCCTYTCCGGATCCCCCTCGCCCCTCCCGGAGCCCCGAGCACCCCTCCCGCAGACACCGGGATCTGTCCCTGGTGCTGAGCGCGGCTCAGGCGACACCGAGCGGCACCGGCCGCGGGAGCGGGGAGAGCATCGCGGGGGCGGCCCGGGACACGGGCACGGGGAGTCTCGGAGCACCGAGCCCAGACACGGGACGGTCCCCGTACAGCGCRTGGGTGGCCTCACCCGGCCGAGGCKCCGGSTCTGCGGGGCCGGACCGAGCCCCGTCCCTTTCGCCATCTCCCGCCGGGCAGCGGCTTCCCCCACCCGCTTTCCCCCCACGCCGCCTCCCCGGTCCCGTCCCAGCCCTACGTGTGCCATCGAAGCGGGTGGCGATGGTGTCCAGGAAGGTGTTCTGCGGCGCCAGCAGCCCTTTCATCACCGGCATCGTCCCGCCCGGCCGGCCGGCAGCCGCGGGGCTGCGGCGGCGGGGCTGCCTCCGCCGCCCCCAGCCCCTCCGCAGCGCCTCGGGCTGATCCCGGCCCGCCCGGGGCTCCCGCCCCGCCCCCGCCCCGCCCCGGCACCGGGAGGGGCCTCGGCACCGTGGAGAACCGTGGCCCGCCCGCGGGAAGGGCGGTTTGGCCCGGGGGGGCTCTGGGGTGGTGGAGCCGGGACCCGCTCGGCGCTGGAGCCGCGGTACCGGGGGGCACCGGGAGCCGCTGGGCACTGGAGCCGCGGTACCGGGGGGCACCGGGACCCGCTCGGCCGCGGGAGCCGCGGTACCGGGGGGCACCGGGAGCCGCTCGGCCGCGGGAGCCGCTCAGCCGACCTCCCCGGGCCCACGGGGGCTGCAGAAGGAGCGGGAGGCGGCGCACCTCGGTTAACCTCTGTCCTGGTACCGCACCCAGGCWGCTGGTGCCGCGCACGCCCCAGTGCAGGCGCCGCAGATGAGCCCGGTCCAAGCAGCCGGCGGAGGAAGGCACTTTTGCTCCGGCAGCTGCCCCGGCTGCGGCAGCCCAACCCCTCCCCAGAGASACAACAGAGCCGGGTGACATCAGGCTACCATTTATTGTAAAAGGCCGCGGTGCCCGCGGTGCCCTGAGCAGGCTGGGCCAGGGCCAGGGCTGGAAGGAGGTATCTAAAAGTGCTATTTACACTGAGCTCCGGCTGTGTGTCCCCGGAGTCCGTCCTGCCAGGGATGCCCTCTCTGTCCCCGCTGCCCCCATCCCATTCAGTAAAAGCTCCTTGCGGCTCCCTGGGYCTGGCTGGTGCTCAGGTCCTTCCCTGAGTGTCCCTGGCACTCCCTGGGGCCCTCAGGGCTGGTGTCAGCACCTCKCGGCACCGCTGTCGGCTGGGCGACCGTGCCCGCAGGGCAGCCCAGTGTGTCGTGGCAGGAGGTGCCAGCGTGCTGCCCGCGCTTGCCCATTGTGAGGATGCCCGCGGCGTGGTTGCCGGAGCCGTGGAGCAGGCGGTAGAGCCGGCTCTGGAAGGCCAGGGGGACGCTCTTCCTCTTGCCCAGCGTGAGGATGCCAGCGGCGTGGTTGCCCATGCCGTGCAGGAGGTCGTAGACACGGCAGGAGCAGGTCTTCTGGCGGCAGCAGTGGGGCAGGCTCTGCCGGGCAGCGGCCAGGGAGCAGAACAGGAGCAGGAGCAGGAGGCAGGCAGCTCGCCGGGGCTGCCGGAGCAACGGGGCAGCGTTGGAGCAGGGCAGAGAGCCCCAGSACTGTCCCCYRTGCTGTGCTCACTGGGTGTTTCAACTCCCCCCCTGCCCCGGTTGTTGCCGCAGGGGCCCAGCCCCACACCCGAGGTGCACCTGGAGCATCGCCCTGCGTTGCACTGGGGCGCGGCCAGCACCCTCACCTGTGTTCCAACCAGCAGCCACATGTGGGTGTCATCACAGCACCCCTGCCCTGCTCTGGCACACAGCAGCCGTGGCAAACACCCTCCTCTCACTGTGCAGAGCCACGGGACAGGCAGTGAAAGCACCCACGCTGCAGGCATTGCACGCCCAGCTCCCTCCCGAGCAGTCCCTTATCGGCTGCTGGCTACACTCAGGGAGTCCCAGGGACTCGCTGCACACTCGGAGCTTCCCAAGAAACCAGCCAGTCCCTCCCACACCCCCATCCCTACACCCCTACATCCCCACCTCCCACCCATCGCTGTTCTCTTGTCCCCAGGGGCTGCAGCACCCCAGCCCCACCTTGGTGTTGGGCACCTCCATCCTTCCTGGGCTCTTCAGGTGGCCGAGCGGCTCTGGGGCATGTCCCATCGGGCAGCCGACAGCACAGCACCCTGCTCTGCCACCGCCACTTTATAGGGCCCAGCACAATAGTGCTGCCAAAAATACCGCTGGGGCAGCGGGAGCAGCTGGCGCCTGGGAGACGTGYGAGCGCTGTGGCCGGTAGCCCGGAGACCGCCCAGGCCTTTCCCCTCATTTGCAGCTCCCCATTGTGAGGGTGCTCACTGGACGGGATGCCTGGGCACTAATGAGGCCGTAATTGCCCACGGGCCGCGCTGCTGGGCTGGCACAAAGGGGCTCAAGGTCAGCGCGGGCCGGCTCCGGCTCCGACCGCAGCCGGGCCGCTGCTCAGAGCCCCATTAGGCTAATTAACCCCCCGAACAAAGGGGTGCCGGCAGCTGTATAGCTCCCTGAGTGACGTGGGAAGCCGTCACACTGCACCTGGCTGGTGCCAGGGAGGGATGGTGCCACCAGCATCCTGTACCCGGTGCCATTCTCCATCCCCTTTGGTGACACTGTCCCATCCTGGTCCTGTGCCTGGGACAGAGGGAGCTGCAGGGCACCAGGGAGGGTCTTGCACTCTTTATAACACTCCACAGCCCCAGCCCGACCCCAGACCACCTCCAGCCTTTGCTTGTCCTGGACTCCCTTGCCCTGGGGGATGAACCCAAACATTTCCCTGATGCCAGAAGCCACATCTGCTGCACCAGAGAGCCTCCCAGCCCCTCTGTGTAGTGGGGGCCCCAGGAATGCTATGGAGATGACAGGACCAGCCAGGATCCTTCCTGCCAGTCAGATTTTCYCCAGGGCTGGTGAAGGCCAAACCTGCAGCCCTGGGGAGGGTGGGCAGGAGCCCAGACCAGGGGCTGCTTTTCCAGGTGGTGTCTGGCACAGCAGCCTGGGGGGTACATGCACACGGGCACTGGGGTACCAGCACCCCACTGGCCCCTCGGCAGAGTACTGGCTCCAGAAGCAGATGGAGGGGATGGATGAGTCCTCTGGGAGCTTGGCAGGGCAAGATGGAGCAGGGACATCCCTCCTCAACTTCTCTCTTCTGGTGCAAACCCCTCAACACGGCAGAGCRCAGGCACCCAGCCTCACACACGTTCCCAGGGCAGGCTGGGGCTCCTCGCTCCTGGCCCCTGTGGCCAGGGCTGCTCAGTCCGGGCCCCGAGCCCCAGACCAGGGTCAGCAGGACGCTGTGTCGCCACCTCCGTCTGTCTCAGGGATGGGCTCCAGCGGGGCTTGCAGCCGAGAGGGCTCCGGCGAGGCTGACCCGTTCCTGCCGATGCCGCAGGACTGTCCCGCATTGTGGATCTGCCACAGGTTGTCCAGCGCCTCTGCCTTGGCGTGCTTGAGGAGGTCAGCCTGGCCCTGCGGGGAGGACATCGGGGGTGTGTTTAGGGTGGAGGCAGGAGGGTGATGGGGCAGGGCAGGGCAGGGCAGGGCAGGGCAGGGCAGGGCAGGGCAGGGCAGGGCAGGGCAGGTGTGTCCGCGCAGCCCTTGCCCCTCACCTTGAGGACAGTGATGTTCCAGGCGAAGCTCTCCAGCGCCTTCTGCAGCTTGCGGCCGCGCAGCCCTTCCTTGGTCTCGATGCGGTGCAGCTCCTTGTGGAAATCCATCCCTGCATCGACGGGAGAGGCGCTCAGTGGGTGTAGGGACGTTGGCACAGTGACAGCCACCGCCCACGACCAACAGGGACCAAGGCAGAGGGATGCCCTTTGCCCACCATGGGGTTGCAGGCTGGGTGGGCTCCCCACTGCCCCAGCAGCCTCAAGAATCCTCCGTGCCTGGAATGGTGGGCAAACAGAACCCCCAAAATCCCAGCACCACGGGCAGCTGCAGTGTGTGGCCGTTCTAAACCCCGGAGACTGTGAGGTCTGGAAGGGCAGCGAAGACCCTTGGCAGGGGCAAAAATCTTTCCCTCCATGGCTCATCCGGGGGGGAGTCAGAGCAGAGCCCCCCCATCAGAGCACAGGCCCGTCACTGTGCCCCATGTGACATCCCCGTGAGTGGGTGCTATATTTACCCCTCCTGACGCAGCACCGGCTCCGGGCCCACGCGAGGGCTCCCACGCAGCTCAGCCGCCCTCGCGCTGCCAATCAGCACACCCACAGCCCCCACCACGGCCCCGCAGCTCCCCGGACCCCCAGCTCCTGCCAGCCGGGKACCGGCTCTGCTGGCACCACAGGGGCTTGTCCACAGCACGGCCGRGGTGAAAGCAGGGACAGGCAGCACYAGGGYGCAGGGGTGGGGGCTGCAGCTGCCAAATTGCTGCTTACCCTGCCCCGAGGGGCTGCACAGAATCCCTCTGCCCTGCAGCAACTCCAGCGCAGCAGCCAGAGCAGTGCAGGAGGGCACAGCACCAAGCTGTGCCCTGCAGCTTGTGCCCCACTGCTCCRCTCCCCCAGCGCTCGCAGCAGTGGCAGAGCTGAGCCAAGAGCTTGGGGAGATTTCCGTCTGCTGCGTAGGCAGGGAACAAACACGGCTGCCGGCAGCAAGGCTGGCATGGCAGGGACGGCAGAGCAGGGCGCCCCCCTTCTTCCCCAGCCCCTCCAGCTCCTGACACTCTCCCAGCCCCAAAGGGAGCCCGCAGAAGCCCCTGGAGCTGGTGGGGCTATCCCTGTGGGTCCCAGCCCATCACACGCAGCCATCAGGGCCTGGAGTGGGGCCAGAGGTCCCAGGCAGCTGCCAGAGTGGGGGCACCTGCGGGGAGGACCAGGGCAGGCGACAGCAGCACCTGCCTGTGTGGGTTCTGCCATGTGTTTGGGAAGTCTTAACACTCATTTGCCATTTCTGCCGTCAGCCYCAGCCTGTTATTTCTGGCACTAATTATGTTCTGGTTTTTGACAGCTAATGACTCTTCCCTGCTTCCTCATCAGCCTCCCCCACTCTGCTTGCTCCCCTTCCACACAGCTCTGCAGCCCACCCGCCCACACCCTGCCCCAGTGCAGGAAGCCCTGGAACCCCAGCACCCCAGGACGTGCCTGGGTCCACAGCCTGAGCCACAGTGGAGCTGGGGCTGCCCTCCAGGACCCACCTGCCTGCTGTGCCTGGATGAGCTTCCCGTACACGGCGTCGGCAGACTCGATCAGCGTCCGGCTGGTCTGGATCATCTAGGGAGAGGGGCAGCATGAGGAGCTGGGCAGCCCTGGCCCTGTGCCCCCCTGGCCGAGTGGATGGGGAGATAGGGCTCATCAAGGGCTGCCCCCTCCTCCAGTGAAGTGCCCAGGGTGTGGCCCTTCCCACCTCACCACACACGGCCGGGTATGGTGTGACCAGCACCTGGCCAATGGCCAGGKTCCTTTCAACACAAAAGAAGGAAACAGCTCTGGCTGTGGCTATTAATGGGATTTCTCCCACCTGGTGGGACCGGGGCAAGGGACAGGCAGTGCAGGCACAGGGTAGGGGGGCTGCAGTGTCCAAGGGTCAGACTGATCTGGGTGAGCCCGTGCCTTGGCAAGATTCCTTGGGCAGCCCTCATGCAGCCCCSTGGCCACTCACCTTCCCCTGCTCCCAAGATGGGTACAGTGAGTTCAGGGTGCCTCATCCTCGGACCTTCTGATCCATCCCACAAAACCTGCCCAGGTTCATCCCAYAAAACCTGCACCACCACTGGSTGCTGGTCCCAGTGCCACGATCCCAGGGAGCCTCCCCGAGGAGCTGAGCCCYGKCAGGACGGCACTYACCGTCTCGTAGGCAGTGAGGACCTTGCGCAGCAGGTCGGGGATGGGGCCCTGCGCCTCCATGGGGGGGTACTGCTCTGCCAGGTTGAGGGTGACGCTGGGTGCGCTGTCACTGTGCAGCAGCCACGTGGACACCGTCAGGATGCACTGCTTCATATTGGCAGCGGGTGTCAGCCCACACAGCTCCTTGAAGGACACCAATGCATTCTGCAGAGACCAGTGTGCAGAGTCAGCAGCTCAGCTGGGAGCACCCCCAGGAGCCCCCTGACACAGGAACACCCCCTTTTCCCTCTACTTTCTGCTCCAGGTAAAGCACCTCACTCAYGTCCCCCAGGAAAAGGGGGGACAGCCTGGTTCCCCACCACTCTCCCCATCCTCCCCTGCCCCCCCAGATCCCCCAGTGCCTCTGCAGAGCCCATACCTGCACGTTCTCCCGCAGGTCAGTGGCCTCCCGCAGCGGCTGGGTGGCCGTCCGGAAGACTTCATCGATGGCTTTGATGCCAGTGGCCTTGGTGGAAGTGTACTCCCGCACCCGGCGGCCCCGGCGCCCCGCCAGCCCCCGGCGGTGCCCCTTGCCCCCGCCACGGCGGTCGGTGATGGCCACGTGCACAAAGAGGGTGGCGTGGGGCAGGGGCTCCCCGGCCAGCGACTGGAGGGGGACGTGGCGGTAGCCAGGCTGCAGGCACTCGAAGGGGATGGTGTACTGGGCAATGAACTCGTCCCCRATGTAGTCGTCGTCCAGCACAACGAAGCGCAGGACGGCCAGCTCCGGCAGGTTGATCTGGAACTCCAGGCTCTCGTCGAAGATGGGGTTGTCCCCGCTCTGCAGGGCTGTCTTGGTGCGGTGCTCGGCGCAGTCRGCCGGGATGCCATGGATTTCAGCACACACGTAGGGCTCCACAACCTCCCCCTTGGCCCCCGAGCCCTTGGGCTTGGGCAGGTTCTGCCCRCTGATGACCTTGAGGTGTAGGAGCTGGGCAGGCACCCCGGGCAGGGAGTCCTTGGCGTTGGCACTGAAGTAGGAGACCTCCTCCCGCATGATGGCCGGGCGCAGGACGTAGCCACAGGCCCCGTTCTGCCGGAACCAGCCCGCGTTCAGGTCCATCATGAGCCCCGGKGTCTGGTAGTTCATAGCCACCATCTGGCACCCGCACTTCCAGAAATCCTGCGGGTTCATGTTGCTGGCGTCGATGCGCATGGGGCTGGGGTAGATGCGGGAGAGGAACCGCTTGTTGTAGCTGACCAGCTCGGCCGGGCACTCGTTGGCGAAGCGTCCCGCCTCCACCTCGCTGAAGGAGCACATCTCCCAGTAGCGTTGCCCACGYCTGGAGCTCTCAAAGTCCTGGAAGGGGACCGCCTGGCAGAGGCTCACCAGCTCCGAGAGCTCACGGCTGAGGCGCACCCTCCTCAGGCCACCTCCCTCGGGTGCCTCCCGGTCCTCCTGGCCCAGCCGCCGCGCCAGCTCCCAGCCTTCCTCCTCGTCCGACACCTCCCCCTCGCTGTCCTCGCAGGTGGGCGGCAGCTTCTTGCCCTTGATGAGGATGCGGCCCTTGAGCTCCTCCGGGGAGGGCAGGTAGGAYGCCACGGGGTTGGGGGGCTCCAGGTACAGCTTCTCCCCGAGCGTCTTGCGCAGGCACTGGGCAGCGAGCCGCTGCTGGGGGGCCGAGCAGCGCACCACCAGGCAGAGGATGAGGGGGTAGGCGGAGGCAGTGAAGGCGTGCTGGTCAATCAGCCCCACCACGGCRCGGAAGGGCACACAGGAGGCAGCCGAGGGGCTGGTGTAGACCACGGGCTCGCCCTCGGGGCCGTCCCACAGCACCAGCTCGATGCTGCGGCAGCCCAGGCCCAGGGCACTGATGTAGCCACTGATGTCTGAGCGGCCCCAGAAGTTGTCCTCCAGCAGGCAGGCGCTGTGGGCAGAGCTGATGTAGTAGTGGGAGAGGGGCTGGGCCATGTCCTGGCAGACCTTGCGGTGCTGCGGGTCGAAGATGGAGCAGTCAGCAGAGAGCAGGTAACGCGTGAAGCCATCGATGGCCAGGTAGCCCTTCTCCCGGCCCTCCTTGGAGGGTTCATACTTGCTGACAATCTCCAAGCACTTCTCCTCTGTCACCCCCTCCATGCCCTGCTCCACCTCCAGGAACATCAGCAGGTCCTTCACACCCAGGTACTCCTTGTTGCTGGAGAACTGGACCAGCAGGAAGAAGATCTCGGGGCGGGTGCAGAGCTCACAGTACGCCTCCACAAAGAGGTCGCAGGCCACCTCCGTGCCAGGACGTTCGCTGGCCTTCTGCAGCTCCTTGAACTTCAGCTCGATGGTGGAGGTCTTCATGCCAGGGTTGAGMGCTTTGATCAGCTGCACAGCCCGGGACACAGGGATGCGGCCAGACTTCTCCAGGTCAGCGAGGTCAAAAACGGAGGAGATCCAAGACGTCCGGAGGCTGGGGTGGCCAGTGCCTGGAGCCTCGGGGCTGTGCTTTCCATAGGACACCAGGTARCGCAGCCCCATCACCCAGGCACTCACCACATCTGCTGAGCTGGCCACCAGGTCCAGGGACTCGTAGTTGTCCCCATAGATGATGGAGAAGGCGCACTCRTCCGGGAACTGGTCGGAGAGGCCATTGCTGCGCAGGACAGGCGTCTTCTTGCCCACGCGCACCTCTTTGACCGATTTGATCTCGATCTTGGCCTTCTCCGAGTCCTTCTTGGAGGGCTCCCAGCGCACGGAGCGCATGTCGGCGTCCAGCACGAAGAAGCGGCTGTACATGCGGGAGTTGGAGCGCACCTTCTTCAGCTCGCAGCCCTCCAGCATGAGGGAGATGCAGGCAGCTGTGCTGTTGATCTTGCGGTCATTGGGCATGGAGCTGAAGGACACCGTCTTCTTCTTCTGCTGCGGCCGCTGCCGAGAACCATCCTGCCAAGGTGGGAGAGGGGCAGAGCCGTCAGGGACAGCMGGGCAGCACACGCCCCACCAGTTCCTGGCATCCTCCTGCCCCACAGTCCCCCTGCCCCAGCCCAAAGCGCTGCCCCAGGGTGCCACAGCACCGCGCTAAGCCCAGCCCACACCAGTCTGTCCCTCTCCTGGGGGTTGGGAGCCAGCTCCAGCCCTGGYTTCCCTCACAGCTCACTGCCTGGCTTATTTTAACTCTGCTTTCCTTCCTTCCTTCCTGCTCCTGGCCCTGAGCTGGATCCTTCCCCACTGCTCGCTCACCCTCGCAGGCACAGGCATGCGCCAGCAGCCCAGCACAGCCCTTGTCTCCTTGGCCTGGGGACACCAGAGGAAAACAGACACTCGGCATGTGATGAATTAGCAGCTCCTGGGGAGCCCGACAGACCCCCTGCTCTTCTTTAAGGAGTGGGGCAGAGCAGCCCCTGCCAGAGCTGGGGATGACCACGGCCACAGCTCTGTCCCACAGAGCACAGGGTCATGAGGACACGGGCTGTTCGCTGCCAGCACCTCATGCCCGCACTCAGTCCTGCCTCACTACAGGGAGGGGGGACCCAGCTGCCACGGGGCTGGCAGGGGCAGGGGATAAGGGGGAACAGCAGGGCCAGGAGTGTATTATGGGATGGATTTCATTAAGCAGCACAGTAGGAGGAGATTTAATCCACTTCTTCAAGATTATGGTGAGTCACCTCTAATCTGGTGGTGTCTCTGTCAGAGGCAGGTCCTGCTCGGCTGCCCAGGTTGGAGGTGAGGAGTTGCTCCCCTCCAGTGCCCACAGAGCTTCCACAGTTCCCGCACGGGGCTGCACCTGGGCAAGCACATCCCGTGCCTGACGATCCTGGAGAGTCGGGATCTGCCCYACGGGGTCAGGCAGCCACRGCCAAGGGCGTTCRGGGTAGGTTGTACRAAYGGATGYRCGGTTTCCTCAGGGAATGGGGAATCCTCCAGGGATGCCCGGGACACAACGGCTCGGAGGAGAAAACAGCACCAACCCTCAGCCAGGCACATCCTACTATCCTGGAGCTCGGATGTGGTGGCTGTTTGCATCCTCTCGCTGCCAGATTGCTCCAGGGAGCTGGCCGAGCTCCAAGACCCTGCGTCGGTGCCAGCCATCGCGGGTCGGGCAGGCGCTCAGCGGCAGGTCACGCCATCGGCCAGCCCCGCGGGGAACGACTCGACGCCGGATGCTTCCTGCCTGCTGCAATCTGAGCGCCCCACTGGCAGGCAGCCCCCAGCCCCCACCTCGCCGCGGGGCGATGGGCACCGAGGGCAGCACCTCCTGCCCCCCGGGCACGACCCCACAGCCTCTGTGCGGACCCGCTCCCCGCCCGGCGCACCCACCCCGGGCGGCTCCGCACCGGGCCCCACAGCTGAAAACAGGAAATCCATCCGGAAAGGAAACACGGGCGGGGGGCCTGCGTGCACCCAGAGCCACGGACCTGCTTCCAGCTGTGCCCGCTGCAGGCAGCCAGGCGCTCCCCACCGGCACCAGCCCTGCCGGTCCCCCGAACACCCCGGCTCGGGGCGAAAACCCGAACGCCCTCCCTGCAGACCCCCACCCTGCCAGGCTTGGATAGGGGAGGAGGTGTCCACTGCAGCACTTTGGGGTGCCGTTGTGTGGCACAGACCCAAGAGCGCCCTGCAGCGCACCGGTTCTGCTTCTCCTTCTTCACTGGCAGGGGATGAGAGAAGAAGCAGTGAGCAGGGGATGCGAGGAGTCTCCCGTCTGCAGCTGCCCTGCGCTCCTCAGTGAGGCCTGAGGAGCGGCAAGGAAGAGCCTCCTGCTCCCTGGCAGCCCCTTCACAGGCTGTTCCAGCTGGTCTTCAACCCGGCGAACAGCCCACGAAGTGCCGGGCGAGGCGCGGCAGGAGCAGCRCAGGCGGGTGATGTGTAAGGCAGCAGTGGGGCCGGGAGGACACAGAGCCCACGGCCGTGGAACACCCCCAGACAGAGGGCAGAGCTCCGGGCAGAGCAGGGATCCTGCTCRCTGTGCCACCGAGCTGGCAGGGAGAAGGCAGGGCTCCACAGAGCAAAGCACTGACCACGATGCCCATGTCCCCCACGATGTCGGTGGTGAGCGTGGGCTCACAAGGGGGGCCCGGCTGCCTGCCCTGCCCTGCCCTGCCCTGCCGCATGTGTTAAGCGCCTCTTCAGCCAATTATCCCCTGCATTAGTGCCCTAGTGAGTGCTGATGCCCTAATCTCAGCCTCCACGTGATGGCCACGTAACCCACTCTCAAAGCTCGGGATGGAGAAGGGCCGCCTAGCCCGCTCTCAAAGCTCGGGATGGAGAAGGGCCCCTCAGTCCTCTCTCCCTTCCCTTTATTCCCCAGCCTGGCCGTGATGTGACTCATGTGCAGCCGAATTCCCCAGCTCCTGGGTGTCCCCAGCACCCCTATCCCAGGCTGGGCAGCGTGGGCAGGGCTGCAGGCAGGCAGCAGCCCCGGAGCCGAGGCAGTGGGAGACCAGGCACRCTCAGGGCTTTTCCACCGCCGTTTGTTCCCTGCCAAGAAGAGAGCGACTGACACATCCACTCCCCGCGGCACCAGCTGCCACTCCCCGGCGAGGGGCCGCGGAGTCACATCCCAGCAGAGGCATCGCACGGTTCCTGGGGCTGGCGCGCCATGGGAAGGGGGCTCAGGGGACAGAACAGCAAAATGCTAGGTAAGGGACACCTCCTGCAGCAGGAAAAAAAACAGATCCGGTACCTCTAAGTGCCTCTCCAGCATTCTCCCAGCCCACGGAACCACCAGCCCCCTCTGCTTTCAGCCTGGGAAGAAGGAAGGGAGCGGATCCTCTAGCCAGGGCACAGGGACACTGCAGGAGACAGCTCTGGACCCCGCTGCCCCASGGCCCCCTCTCTCCACAACAGCCAGTGAGTCGCACTTTCAGATTCACTCCTCCAGCCTTTTCTGGAAATCCCAAAAAAACACACACCAGAGCTAGCAGCGCTTTCCACTTGTGCCTCCACTGCCGCTCAGGCCCCGGATGGACTCGGGGATGCAYAACACAAGCTGGGGACACTGTCCGGGGCTGACCTCCCCCACCAGCGCTGGCCCTGGGCCACCCGACCTTCACGTGAGGCCAAATCCCGCGGTGACGCAGGTGGTGACAGGGATGCGCCCGGCACAAGCGAGAGATTCACCACCCCCAGCCCGCCGTGCCCACGGRTGGTCCCTGGGGARGGAAGGAAGGAAGGAAGGATGCTGCTCCATCCCGGCAGGAGCAGGAGACCCCGGCGAGGTCCCCAAGGAAAGCGGGCACAGACGGCGCACTGGCAGCAGCCTCTGGTTGTCCCGGAGCACCGGCAGGTCCCCGTGCTGTCACCGCGTGGGCACAGCCCGGCCGCCCCCGCAACAGTTTGCAGCGAGAGCCCCGGCGGGTGCGGGCAGGGACTCGGGGTCCTGACAGCGCTGCCCAAAAAGCTGGATCCCGGGGACTGAGCGGGGCTGGGGCACCACGGAAACAGCCCCCTCACGGGGTATTAATAGCACCGGAGCAATCCCGGCTTAAAATAGGCTGCCGGGAGTAGGGAGGTTAGTCCCGGGCGGACGTGACCTATTGTGTCAGCGAGTACCGCTGGCATCAGCACAATCACAGGGCTTCATTTAGGAAAGCRCACGTGTGAGCCGCTGCCCAGCCAGGTGGGAGACCCCCGAGACCCTCCCTGCACCCCGGCCCCACCACGGCCCGGCAACACCGACACCAACACCAGGTGTGGGGGGCAGACAACAAGGCGGTCAGGCCAGGCCCAAGGCTCAGTGCTCGTCAGGAGAGAGCACGGGAGAGCAGAAGCTGCTCGAGGRGCAGGAGCGGCCGCCTTCTCACGGGAACCCAGAGCTATCCTGAGCAGGACCGGCTGATGCTGCAGCGTGGCCATGGCACTTGGCAGGGCGACCCACGGACACTCCCCAGAGCCGGGCCGGGCCAGATTGCGCCCTTCGGGACCCCAGGTCCTGGCAGGGCACGGGGACACCGTGTCAGTCCCGGTGTGCCCAGCGCGGCGCGCAGGTGGCGACCCTCGGTCGCCCGGGGATGCGGCTGCTCTGCAGCGCCTCGGAGCCGCTGCCCGGGCACAGGGGGAGCGAGGAGCGGCGGACAGAGCCGGTGCTGGGGGGACGCGAGGCTCGGCGGGGGGAACACGGCTCGGCACCCCAGCGCTGCGCAGCTGCCGGGCCCGGGGCGCGGGGGTGGGGACCGGGCCGGTGCGGTGCCGGTGCGGGGCTCTCACCTTCATGATGCTGGCCCGGGGCGCGGCGGGCGCGGGGCTCCGCTCCGCCGAGTCCTCGCGGCTGCTGCTGCCCGAGCCCGAGCCGGGGCTGCCGCCGCCGCCGCCGCGGGGCCCCGGGGCGCCCGGAGCCTGCGCCCGCCACCGCCGCCGCTGCGGGCTCAGTGGCGGAGCGGGAGGGAGGCGGCGCGGCCGGGAGGAGGGGACGGGCCGGGCCAGGGGCGGGGACGCGGCGGGGATGGGGATGGGGACGGCGCGGCCCCCTCGCCCCGAGCCGCATCGGCGGGGAGCTCGGAAAAGGCACCGGGCACCGGCGCCTTTCATCGCCGGGGCATCCCCGGTCTCCGCCCGGCACCGCAGCGCCCGGGCCCGGCAGCCGCCCCATCCCGGTGGGACCCCGGCCGAGCCCGCACCCTGCAGCCGGGCACGCAAACCCAGCCTGGCACCCTTCAGCCGGGCACCCGCACCCCGCTGCCTTGGCACCGGCAGCACAAACGAGCCTGCACCCGAAACAAGCTGCACCCTGCAGCCGGGCACTCAAATCGACCTTGCACCCTGCAGCCTGGCACCCAAACCCAGCCTGGCCCTGCCCAGCRGGTTCCACCCCACCAACCTCCCCTCCCAGCGGGGTGGTACCCGGGCATGGCAGTGCGAGCAGAGCCGCCCAGGGCAGCCCCGCACGGCTCAAGGGGTGCTTTTGTTGCGGGGCGCTCCCAGCCCGAGGCAAARCTCCTCTGTGACCTGGAGCAGAAATTTTTTTTCGTTCTTTTCCACCAGGGATGAGAGCGCAGGCCTCAGCCAGGTTCATCCCTGGCGGGGGTCTCGGCTGTGCAGGGGGATGCTTTTGCTTTGTGTGAGCCTTGTTCGAGACATCACCTCCTGCCCACGGCCCCGCTGCCCCCCAGCAGCAGCTGCGGCACAGCAGGYGCCCCACACGCCCTCGCCAGCCCTTGAAATAACCCTTAATGAGCAGGAGGGTTTTGACCAGTCCCTCCCGATGATACACATGTGCCTCAAAGGCACAAAGAGCCTGGTGCCCCCAGAGCGCAGCTCAGCTGGTTAAATATTCATGGCTGCACCTTCCCCAGGACCCCCGAGAACAGCAGCAGCTCCTCAGCCCCCAAAGCAGTCGGATTGCTTGAGCAATCTCTTTAATGAGGATTAAAAAATAATAGTCTGAAAAATCAATCCCGGAGCGCGGTCCTTTATTTATTTTTAAAAGATAATCCTCCTTTATTTTGCATTTAGTTTTAAAAACATTAAAAGCAGCCCTCACTGGAGCTTATTCTTAAATCAGTGGACATGCACTGGCTGGGGCTGCTCTCTGGCACCTGCCACCACCTGAGCCCTGCCTGCAGTGTCCCTGCCAGGGGACAAAATGCCACAGTGCTCAGTGATGAGCCATGGGTCATCTTCTGCTCATCCTGCTCCTGCAGAGGTTTCCACTGAGCCCGCTGCCTCAGCCACGGACTGTGGTGCACAATGTGCCCCTKGGGAAGGGCACAGGCACCCACTGCACTGCTGCAGGTGCTGCCAAGGCACTGAGTGAGGAGTTCCTGCACCTGTGATGCTCCCAAACTCTTGCTCCATCCCCACGGCAGCACTGAGTGCTGCCCACCAGTGCCTGCTGCCGCCACGGATCACAGTCAAACTGTCTCCATTTGCTCCACTCAGCCAAACCCTTGGGGCTGGGCACCCTTGCCCCCATGCCCTCCCACCCCAGGGCCCCTCCTCAGAGGGTGCATGGCCAAGTGAACCCCAGGGGGAAGGGCTGTGGGACCCCCAGGCTGCCCTAGGAGATGACTGATCCCTGGATGAGCCGTAGGAGCTGCTCTTTGTGCAGGACCCTGGGCATGGGCACAGGGGAGCCCAGAGCTTCCCGCAGCTGGGTGAAGGTCCCGGGCCTCACCAGGTGCAGGCGCAGGGGCCCGATGCTGCCCTTGAAGCGGAAGGATTTGTAGGTGGGGAAATCCTCCTGGAGACACTGGTCCAGCTGGAAAGAGAGGGCAGCTCCCTCACTACCATACCAGTGTGTGGGAACCCTAAAAATCCCCTCAGGGAAACTTCCAGGCTTTGCCCTGAAAATATTTACCAYAGAGTGCTCTGYCCAGRCTGRTAGAGGAGACTTCCTTCATGGTGCCTGCAGAACCACTGCCAGTCTACCCTGGATTGCTTCCCTCACTGGTCACTGAACCCTGCCCACCCCAACTGTTCATCCCYCATCCCCTCTATGGTTTGCTGCCCTTTGTRCCACCCCTGTGCCCTCAAACCATTGGTCACTGACCCCCTCCTTAACCACCAAGCACCACATGGGCTGTGCCTTCTGTCCCTGATCCCTTCAGCACGCTGGRATCAACTTCTGCTGGAACATCTCAYACAGGAGGCCCTTCCTGCCTTTCCTCCRCTGAGCCCTGTGTGTGTGTGCATGGACCTGCAGTGGCTGCTCCTGTGGCTGCTCTGAGTGGATTCTGAATCTTGAGATTCTTCAAGAAGGYAGCAGCATTTCCCAATCCTGATTGCTACACCAGTGTCCTTCAGCCACCCCACACAGCCCCATGTCCTGCTCACCTTGTAGCGCTGCCCCTCGGACAGGTCCCGCAGGCCCTGCAGCTCCATGAACACCTCATAGTGAGGGGCAGAGGGCCCCGAAGAGTCACCTGCAGCAGTGCCAGGAGCATGTTAAAGCTGCCCACAGCCCTCWGGGCACAGAGAACCCCATGCAGTGCCAGCTGCACTTTTGGGGGGGACTTGGGCTGCTCAGGGGAACTCACCCAGCAGGCTGCTCTCCACACAGACGTAGTCAATCAGGCGAGCACCCGGCCACATCCTCAGGGYGCGGCACAGGCTGTGGCAGAACTGCTCCTCAGGGATGCTCTCACCTCGCACATTCAGTGTCTGGCTCTCCCTGCAGTGCAGGGACACAGGCTGGGTCACTGCCACCCTCCTGTTGAGACCCTGCCAGCAGATGGGCCCAGCTCTCTAAGGTGAGGGACAGGGGTTGGGGTGTCCTCACCTGCGCACAGGTTCCACCAGGGGACACTGCTTGTGGAASCCGGTCACCTTCAGCACCTCCCCAGTGCGGCACCTGCATGGGCAGGGAGGGTGTGAGGGGGACATGGGCGCATGGGGCTGGGGCAGGCAGCCCCCCAGGACCACACAGCACCTGTACTCTCCTGGATGAGCTGTCACAACCAGCCCATACTCGCGTCCCTCCCAGAGCTCATSCAGCAGCACCGTCCGTGGCTCCTTGGTGGCCAGGCAGGGCAGGAACTCGCAGAAAGCCCAGTCAGGGCACAGCAGGAATCGGGGTGCTGGCTCCACTGGCCACAGGTTTATACCAAGCAGGGCTGGGCAGAGGCAGCATGTGCCAATGTGAGCTCCCCAGACCCTCCCATCCYTGCCCACAGAAGCCTCACCCCTCTCCAAGGGGCAGAATTTTGCTGGTGCCAGGACTGAGCTGTTTTCAGTTTGCAGGAAGGGAATGCAGCGCAGAGATGCACCAGCATCTGCTGGGGCAGGSAGATCTGTGCTGSCACATGGCAGCAGMTCCCTGTGGGCACCCAGGGGACACRCCAGCATGGGGAACACTCACCTCCTGCTGCCTGGTAGAAGGGGCAGTAGAAGGGCAGCCCCTGGCASTCGGCCTGGCMGAGGGAGTCGCAGTAGAGCCGCTCYACGCCATGCGCTGTCCTCACCACCACCACCTCCAGCTGCGGCCACAGACGCGACACGATGCCCTCGAAGCCGCGGGAGCACTCAGCACGGAGCTCGGCTGCCCGGGCAGCATCAGGGCTCAGCAGCGCCTGCAGCTGGTCCCGCAGCCCCTCGGGCAGCCCGTGCTGGGGGCTCAGCCTGCCCAGCGCCAGCTCCTGGGCCAGCTGGGGCCATTCCGTGCGCAGGGCCAGCAGCGCATCGTGCAGCTCGGCTGCCAGCCCGGCCTCCAGCACATGCAGGGCACGCTGCCGCAGGGCAAAGAGCAGCTGCAGCCGCAGMGCAGCGGCCCGGGAGGGCAGGGCTCCGGCTGCGGCCGGGGTGCAGTACAGGGTGGGCAGCGGCCACCCCGCCGGGGCGCTGGGACAGCCRGGGCTCCAGTGCAGCAGGGCCGTGCCCCGGCGGGACAGTGCCCGGGGAAAGGCGGCGCCSAGGGCATCCAGGTACAGCAGGGAGCCCTGCGGAGGAGGGCAGGGTCAGGAGGGCAGACCCCGCGGTGGATCCGAGCCCACCCCGCCCGCCTCTCCCCGCACCTGCAGCCGCGGGTCGGGGTCCCAGCAGCCGGGGAGCAGAGCCCAGAGGCGCAGCGGGGGAACGGGATCCCCTGGCGCTTCGTCCCGACAGGGCTGCCCCAGGGGATGCCGCTCCYGGAACTCCTCGGAGCCTGCGGGGAGAGGCACAAGCTGAGAAGGGTAAGCACGGCACCGAGCCCTTCTCCCGTCCGCCTCGTCGCAGCCCCGCGCTCACCGCCGGCSGTGCCGGTGCCGGTGCCGGTGCCCAGCAGGCGCCGCAGCCGCCGCTCCTGGCTCAGCCGCACGTCGCTGCCCAGAGCCTCCAGCCGCCGCCGGTAGCGGCCCCCGGCGCGGCGCAGCGCGGAGCGGACAAGGCGGTGCCGTAGCGCGGGGATGGCCATGGCCACAGCCACGGCCGCGGCCACCACCGCCGCTGCCACCGCCASCAGCATCGCGGAAYGCGGACACCGCCCCRGGGCAGGGAGCCGGCCCCGGACCCCCCTCGCCCACCCGGCTATTCCGCCTCCGGCAGAAATGACGGAGAATCATCGCGCCCGGCGCCGCCCCCCTCCCCGCTTTACTTTTATTTTCATTTTCCTCCTTACACAGCACRCCCAGAGCCCCCCGCTCGGCGGGGAATTCAACCGCAATTGAACCCCGAATACCAGCGCCCTCTACCCCTCCATCAAGAGCGAGCTCCTGCTTTGCAAAAACAGGGGAATTGATCCGCTTTACCTTGCTTTTTGCCCGGAAAAACGGCCCCAGCCCCAGCCCAGCCCTCCCGCTCGGACAGAGACCCCGGATCCGACCGGAGGCTCGACGATCCTGCCCTCGGGGATACGAACCCCAAAACGCCGAGCCCAGCCCCGGCATTCATCGAATGAGGACGCACCCCAAGATGAGGAGCTCCCCAGAGGGACCCGCCTCTTGTCCCAAGACACACGTGGCACCCAGAGCTTCTGTGTTACAAAAATATTCCGTGCTTTATTTACTCTGTGATAGAAAAATAACATGGCCAGGACCCCAGAGTTTCCCGCCCGGGCGAGGGGAGAGGCAGGGGGTACAGGGCTCCTCTTCCACAAACCCCCTGCCCACCCCACTGCCCTCGCTGGGTGCCCTTGCACCCCCTGCCACCCTCCTGCTGCACCGGCTCCAGAGGGGCTCTGGCAGCCGGAGGGGCTCCTGCATCCTTGGGGGCAGAGGAGAAGATGATGTGCAGGGACCCCCGCCACTGTGGAGCAGAGCACCAGGGGAGACCCGGCAGAACCCCTCCTCTGCCCTCTGCCCTCACGCAGCCCTGGGAAGGGAGCCGCGGGGGGAGAACAAGAAGGCGACATGTACATTCTTTAGTGACGACTGAAAAAGCGAACCTGAGGCCGGGCCGGTGACCCCCGCCCCAGCAGCTCCACGGGGGGATTGGGGAGGGGCTGCAGGGCCAGCGCTGGCAGAAGCGGAAAGCCGAAGCTGGGCCTCTTGAAAGGGAACATACAGGGGAAAAAACCATGCGACAAATCCGCTGCCGTTTATACAAGGGCATAAACACCAAAAGAGCTGGACGCCAGCCTGTGTTTCGGGGCAGCACAGAGCAAAATCCTGGGGGCAGGGCCCACCCGCTGTCCCCTGGCACAGAGACACGAACACAGCACAGTCCCCGCAGCGCCGGGGCCAGGGGCAAGGGAGCAGGCGCCTGCCTGTCACGACTGGGCGTGGGGGATCCACTGACTGTCCACGGGGCGCCGCAGCAGCTCCTCCACGTGCCTTGCCACATCCATCGTGTCTTCCAGGTCAAAATCACCCTCGGGGTCCAGCACAGGGTCGGGGCTGTGGGAGGCAGGCGGTGAGGGGAGGAGCAGCTGCAGCAGCACGGGGATAGGGGTGTGGTACTCACTTCTGGGTGTACATGTTGTAATGAGGCTGAGAGCAGACRGCAGGCGAGGGTGCCTGGTCCATGTAGGTGGCCCCTCCAGGGGCAGAATCTCCTGATGCATTGACAAACCTGTGGGGATGGGCCTCATGAGCATTGGCACGGGACAGGATGGGTGCCCCGTGGGTGAGGCTGCCAACGTGTCTCTCAAGGCTCAGCACCAGTGTGGCCATTGGTGGCAGACCTGAGCTCCTCAGTGCCCTGGGCTGCCACCCAACCCAGCCAATTCAACACTGGGAAACCCATGGCAACAAGGATCTGCCTTCGGGATCACACTTACTCTGGCACCACTTGCTTGATCTGTGGCTTCACGTATCCATCCACAGCTTTAGCTAGAGAGAAGGAGGCAGCACTGAGGCCCCAAGCTCCCAGCACTCGCCACGAGCCCGGGCAGTGCTGGGGGCTCACACGTGGCCAGATGCAGAACCCCGGGGCAGGGGGGATGCTGAGAACACCAGCTCCATCCTGGCTGGATGCACAAAGGAGGGGGTCACAGGTGGGGTGAAGGGACAGCGCTACCTGGCGTGGACTCACAGAGAACCGGCGTGTAGTACTTGGAGAACACCTCGTCCTTGGGCCGGTCGGGGAACACGTAGATGAGGTAACTGAGATCCCCGAGGCGGTCGGCCAAGGAGCGGATGGAGAAGTCCCTGGTGGTGAAAGGCATCAGGTTCCAGAACATCCTCTCGGCTGCAAGACAAGCACGAGGATCGTGGTGACTCCCAGAGTTTGCAGCAGCTCCTGGACATGGGCTGCAGGGTCACATCACAGCGYGTCCCRCGCTGCATCCCTCCCCCAACAACAGCTGAGGATAAAGCACGTGTTGCCAGAAAATGGGATAAGGCAGGAGGAACAGCAAAGCCAAGGCCTAGCCCCATCCTGACATGTGGGGGATGGTTCCCCAACCAYGGGGCTCTGTKGKGCTTCTCAGCCATGTGACCCTACAAAGGACACTCTTGCAAACAGCAACAKACTCCTGCMTGGGGTCAGGCCACCCCTGCACTGGGGAGCACCACTGAGTAACTGGATAGCACACRGYCCACATCAGTCCCCAGGGCTGGGTTGGAGGGTTCARCCTGGTCCCTCCTCCCCACTGCTGCCAGCGTTCAGCTCTGACACAGCCATGGCTGCAGAGAGCGAGGGCAGTGTCACTCCCCATGGGACAGCCAAGGCATTCTGGGAGCTCTTTYCCTGAGAATGGCTCCAGCGTGCCTGCCATGGCAGTACCASTACCCCACGGGCATTAGATGGCCTGGCTGGGGCCAGGCATACTGGATCCAGGGATGCCAGCACTGGGCACACACTCACAGGAGTCGAACTTCCAGGCAATGGTGATGCCACCGATCTCCGAGTCGCTGAAGCGCAGGAGGAAGGTCCCGTCGGGCTTGTTGATGAGCAGGTCGTGTGCCTGCTGCTTGTTGACGAAGCCCAGGATGGCCCTAGGCAGAGTCGGGCGTCAGGGCTTGGGGCTCGGGCCAGGCAGCACAGGGCAGGGCGGCTCTTACCCGTCATTCCAGTGCGGCTTCAAATGCTTCTTCAGCACCTCCATGACCCCRTCAAACCACTGCCAGAAGGTGTAATTCCTCCCAGGCAGGTTTTCCTGTTGAAATCCCCAGAAAATGAGCACTCCTATCASCAGCCTCTGAGACTCTGTTGCACAGACACTGGGCGCAGCAGCAGAGACTCAGGGACCCCAGGTGGGTACACCCCATCCAGCCCCACGAGCACTGAGGGGACTCTGGACGCAGCCCAGGCCACCTACCCGGTTGAACTGGGACCAGGACACTGTGGTGCTGCTGTAGTCCTCCAGGTGGGAGCTGGTGCTGTTGAAGAGCTTTTGTGCCAGGAACACCAGRTTCTCCTTGGTCAGCCCGCGGCTGCTCTGCACCTCTGCCTTGAACTTCATGTTGAGCGCCTCGCAGAGCTGCGGCCACTGCACCTTGTCGGGCACAGCGAAGGGCACGCGGCCCTGGGGACAGAGAGAGCATGGTCAGCACCAGCTCTGCCTGATGCCTCCAGGCACATCCCACCAGGAGGCTGAGCCCTACTCCCACCCCCACTCCGAGCAGACGGGGCCTGTCCTGCCCCCCGTGGCACTGGCACTCACAGGCTCAGCAAAGGCATTGTCCCAGAGCACGGTGGCCGTGGCATTGTTGTCCTGGCTYCCATGCACAATCACCACCACGGGCAGGGACAGCGTCTGCCGAGAGGAAGGAGACCGCAATGGGCTGTGGGGCACCAAGGGAGCATCATCCACAGGCACCCGTGTGGCCCCAAGCCCAGCCCCACTCCTGTGGGCACAGTGCCCATGGCTTGCCTAGCGCCTGTAGTGGCTTTACCTTCACCTGAAAGACCAGCTCATTCCCACCAACACTGAACTGGGACTCAAAGAGGATGGTGAATTTCTCCTCTGTCACCGACTCAGCCCCGCGGCGATCCGAGCGCTTGATCCKCTTCAGGGACTGCAGGGACACAAGGGGTGAGCACGGAGGAACAGGTGGGGACACTGGGGTGAACACAGAGCGGCACACAAGGGGACAGGATGGGGAACCAGGGTCACTCACCATGTTGCGGAAGTGGGCGCTGAGYGTCCCGGTAGCCTGGTGATACTCCATCACACAGCAATTGTTGAGGATTTCCCCACTGCTCTCACTGCCACGGGAATGCACGGGGTCAGGGCACCGCCAGGACTGGSAGCTGTGCAAAGTGCAGCCCTTGCCCCACACCATGCCCTGCTCCCCCCTGCCTTGGCAGCCCCAGCCACACGCCCCCAGCCCCCGGCATTACTTGCGGGTGCTCTCGTTCTTCAGCAGGGCCTTGGCTTGCTGCTCGCTGATGATGGTGGCCTTCACTTGAGGGGGGTTCATGTGCACGTTCAGCTTCCCCCCCACCAGGAGCCGCACGGTGGCTGCGAACTTGGTCTGTGTCTTCAGCACTTGGGGAGGCTGCTTCTCGATGATGAAGGTGCTGAGGGGGCAGGGGGATCAGGGGGGCTGGGAAGAGGGCAGGGCCAACCCGGGCCCCCCACCCAGCTGGGCCCAGCTTGTACCTGGTGACCAGGGCAGAGATGATGTCCGTGATGGTGCCGTTCAGCTCTGACAGCATCTCCTCCACCGGGCCTGGGATGGGCAGCTGCTGGCACAGGTGCTCGGCACGGCGGATCTGCTGCCGGTTCTGCCAGATGATCTCTGCCAGCTTCTCACACCTGGGGGGAGCAGGGCTCAGCACCCGCTGGGGCTCAGCACCCCGTCCCATCCCAGCCCAGCAGGCACTCACCAGCTCTGCAGCACATCCAAGGTGCCTTCGGGTGGGCCCCCATTCCCCGCCAGCTGCTGCCGACGCTTCCACTGGATCAGCTCATCGTCCAGGATGGTYGTTTGCTGCTTGCGCAGCAGCTGCAGCGTCTTCTGGTGCTTCTCAGCCAGGTCCTGCGAGATGGGACAACATCAGGGACAGGTGTCACAGGGCATCGTGGGGACAGCAGCATGGGGAAGCAGGCAGCATCGCTCACCACACGGTACTGCTGTAGTGTCTGSGCCTCACGGTGCAGCCAGGCCTCCAGCGATGCCTTTTTCTGCTGCAGCGTCGTTTCCCTTGACATGCGCTCCTGGGGGCCCAGCTGGGAGAGCTGGGAGAACTGGGCTGAGGGRCAGGGCATGGTGTTAGGGCTGGCCCTGCCAGCACCCCAGACCCGTGCCCCTCGGCCCCCCACGCACCTTGGAGTCGCATGTTCTCCTGGTACTGGATGATGAAGTATTCCTGTGTCTGCTGCAGCTTTTTGAGCTCGTTCTCTGAGTCCTGCGTGATGAGCCGCAGCTCCTCGAAGGTCTGGTTGATCTGCAGGTGCTTCTGGGACATGGCATCCACCAAGGAGCCGGATGGGGACGGGCTCTGCACGGGGCAMAGGGCACAATGAGGGGACCCTCCCCATTCCCTGCCTCAGGGCTGCTCCCATTGTCACGGAGAAAAGCCCCTGAGCGTCCCCCCAACCCTGCAGAACCCTCTCCCTCCCCACTCCCAGCCCACACTCACATTGTTCGCCTCCCGCACCAGCCTCTGCTCGTGGTAGAGGATGTGCCGGATGCAGCGCACCAGCTCCATGGGGCACCGGTCATACGTGTTCTGTGGGGAGAGCAACTGCGTGAGCCAGGCACAGGGCAGGGACCCCCACCCTGGCCTCGCACCCCTGGCCACAGCCCCCCACTCGCCTGCAGCTGCGTGGCGTAGTGCCCCAGCTTGATCTTCAGCAGGAAGCCGTCCTCACCCACTTGGTGGTCTGCCTTCTTCTGCAGCTCCTGGATCAGCCCCTCCAGAAGCTGCGTCGCCTTCACGTTCTCCTGGGGGTTGTCAAGGTCGATGGAGTCCCTGCGTGCAGAGCAGAGCAGAGCAGAGCAGAGCAGAGCGGTGTCAGGCCAGCCTGGCAGTGGGGAGCACCCCCCTGTACCCCCAGGGGCAGCTGCTGCCAAGCCCAGCACCCCCCAGGAACGGGACCCCCTGACCTACCACGCCTGGCTCTCGATCCACTGCGACAGGTAGTGCCGCACCTCGATGGGGAAGTGCTGCCCATAGAGCGCCTGCATCTGCCGCAGGGCTTCACCCTGGAGCTGCTGCGCCTGGATCCACACCGCCATGGTTCAGCACCTGTGGGATATGCACTGTGAGGGCACCAGCAGAGACAGGCAGGCTCTGTGCTGCGAGGGGTCTGGCCCCAGCTGTCCCCACACCCTCTGCGGGAGTGTCCGGGGTGCCCGGTGCTGCCAGCTCTGCCTCCAGCTGCTGAAAGAAAGGGCATGCGGGGGCAGGGGGACCCCTGTGAGTCACCCCCTCTTTTCTAGGAACAGCCTTGGGGGTGCCCAGGGCCAGGGACGYGCCTCTGCACCGCCTCTCCACATGGTTCTCATTTCCCCTCGCTGCACCACGGGATCGCAGCCATGGCTGGCCACGCGAATGAGGAAACRGGCCAGGGGGAGGAAGGGCTGGCCAGAAATCCAGGGTGACGCAGAGCAGAGGCCCCCCCTGCGCTCGCCCCGCTCCTGCCCACACCCTGGCAGCGCTGGCAGGCAGGAGCAGCCCCAGCCCCAAGATCCCACGTGGCACCACGGTCCCTGAGGAGTCCCCAGTGCCAGGGCCACCGTGTGCCCCATGTCCTGGTGGAGWCACATGGGCCTTCCCAAAGCAGTTTTGGGGTGGCYCTGGCTCCAYGCAGRGATTCCACACACCACACAGCCCTGGCTSCCCCGGGGGCAGGCAGGGATGAGATGGTGGCGACARCACCTCTRCTAAAATCCAGYGTGTCCCCTGGGCCACCTGTGGCTCGAGGAGGCTGGAGAAACAACCTGCAGTTGAGTGTGTGAGGGTGATGTGATGGTGACATAGGAGGGCCGGGGGGGGGGCTCAAGGTGAGGGCTCACTCTCCTGAGTGAGGAGACAGCAGAAAACAGCGTTTAGATACACTCACAGCCAAACCACCTGGGATTTGGCACCAGACAGAGGGGCCAGGCAGGGGATGCAAGGCCTTGGACATGTCCCAAGGCCGGGTGACCAGACCAGGACCTGATCACTGCACTGGGTGGTGACAAGCAGAGGGATTAAACCAGTGGGGGACTGTGCTTCCCCCTGTCCCCTGAGCATTTTGTTCAGCCTCAGAAATGCCCAGTGGCCCACAGGGCTCCACAAGAGCTGGCGCTGCCACATGGTCAGGGGCACATGCTGGGGGACAGTGGCAGCCGGGTCCAAGCACAGCAGCCACAGCTGGAGCCCCCGAGCCAGGCACACCCGCCCCTGAGCAGGAAGAGGAACAATAACCCAGAGCTGGCTAAAAATGAATTTTTCCCCTATAAAAAGGGAGGAACGTTTCCACATTCACAGAAATCACCAAGCTGGAAATGCTGCTGGCAAGGAGGGGCCTGGSGAGGCAGAAGAACCCAGCAAGGAGGAAAGGGAAGGTGGGATGGCCGACAGCAGGACATGGTGCTGTTGGAAACTGCGGGCACTTGATAAGGGGCAGAGCCAAGAACAGCCATGCCAGTGCCACTGCACCACAAAGTGACCGAAGTCCCCAGTGCTGTGGGGACATCAGCACGGACACAGAGCAAACAGACACTGCCCTGCCTGTTGATAAAATGGTGATCTCTTCCCATCTCACAGTGACAAAACATTTCCTACTCCACTCCAGCATGTTGTTAAGCAACGAGTCTCTGCTCTGTGATGAGCTGGCAGGCTCTGCATTTGGCCAGTGCCAGCCTGGGAGCAGGAGCACCAGCATCACATCTGCTTCTACAAGGGGSAATGCAGTGGCTCATGGTGGCAGAGCTCRCCTGGTGTATGCCCCCAAAACACCAGGCTTGAGCACAACCTCCACAGCCACTGTCAATGCAGCAGGACATGCAATTTCTCCTGGGGGACATTTGTCTCATTTTTGTTCCTGTTTCTCCCCTGTGGATAAACCAAAACTCCCTGTGGGCTGCAGGGCATACACTGACTACCCCAGCACAAGCAACCAGTGCCACCTGCCACCATGGGCAGACTTTTGGCCCCGAGACTCAGCACAGCTGGGGCAACTCTGTTTCACCATAAGCTGCAGCACCACGGTCCCACCGTGCAGCTGGAGCTGCCACTGCCAGCCTTTCCAGGCAGCCCTGCCTCCTGCACCTGGCTTGGACCACACCTAACATCCCTTTCTAGCATCACACTCCTCCGTGGCACCACCAGCTGCCCGAGGGATGGGAGGCCAGGGATTGATTCACCCCCACATCCAGGGACATTCGCCCACCCCGGTGCCACCTGCAGCCCACCAGCCCCAGCAGGGCCACTGCAGCCTCAAGCACTGCCACGGGTCAGCCACGCACGGGTCAGCCACCGGCCCCATGCGCCCTCCAACAACTGCGAGAGGCAGATAATTGTAGTGGTTTAGGCTACTTTGCATTTACTCGCCGGCAGTGAGCTGGAACCCAGCCGTCACTGCGGCTCGGTTAACCAGCAGCACTCGACCACAGCGACGCGCTCACCGGAGCCTCACTGCCTGTGACAGGGACATTGCCCAGCTCCCCGGGGCAGGRGCAGYGCTGAGGACAGACCCCAGAGCTGTGGGGAGGGACCCCAGMGMCACAGAGACCGAGCAGAGAGAGGGGAGATGCCAGCAGTCATCATTTCTGCCTCTCACAGCCTCCCTGCCCGCTGCTGATGGGGAAGCACTGCCAAACCCAACGCAAAACGGGAGAAACCCGCTCAAAAAGGGCACTCAGAGGCAAGCAGCGAGGAGAGGGGAAGATGGGGAAGGTGGGGAAGGTGGCAGCTCTGCTGGGGCTGAGGGCAACCAGGGGACTGACGTGACCACACTGGGGGAAGGGTCGCAGGTACAGTGGCAGTAGGCACCAGCAAGTCCCAAGTCCCAGAGCACATCCGTGGGCAGACAAAAGGAGGGAAATGCCTCACAGGGTGAGGCCGGCAGCAGCAGCTTCCCACGTGCCACGGGCACGGCAAAACCCAAACACAGCCAGCAGCTACCCCGGGGTTGGAGCACGCTCCGCACGGGATGCTCACTGCAATCCGCAGCGGGACTCTCCCTGCACAGAGCCAGCCTGAAAACCTCCTCGTGAGCAGGACACCCCTGCCCTGCTTCTGACACAGCCCCCAACAGCATCCTCCTGCCCAGACCCACGCCGCGAAGGGCTCGGCAAAGGCCTGGGGGGCACCACAGCGAAGGGCTCCGGCTGAAACCCCCCCGCCCCACTCCCTGCACCCACGCAGTGGCTCCGGCGCGGCGGCTCCCGCACCGCCCTGGTGCTCTCGCAGCGCGGGGGTCTCCGGTGTCCGTGCGGGGCGGGGGCGCGGCGCTGCGCTCCGGAGGCAGCGGCCCTGCGCCCGCTGCGCCTCCCGCCGCAGTAAACACGGACACGTGGTTTCTCGGCACCTCCGGGAACCCGCGATCGCTTCCAGGTCAGGGCCGGCCTCGCTCGTTTGGCCGCAGGGCCGGACCCTCCGCTGGTGCCGCCGAGGGGCTGCGGGGCTGCCCCGGCCAGCGCTGCTCCAGCCCCCTACATGCCCGGAGGGAAGGTGTCCTGCAGCCCTCCAAGGTGGGCGGCCACAAACGGGATCCCTGCAGGGCGAGCTCCGGCCCCCAGACAGACCCCGGGGACAGTGGAGGTGACAGCCGGGAGCAGCGAAAGGCTCCGGGTACCCCAACACTGACGGACACCCCTCCGCCCAGAGCGGCCCCGTGCCCGCAGCAGCAGCACCGCCCCGCTGGAGCCCGGGCCCGTCCTGCAGCYGCACTCACCGCGCTCGGACCCCGCTCTGCTCCGGTGTCCGGCCCCGGCACAGCCCGGTGCGGCTCTGGGCGGGCGCAGCCGACACGGCCGGGCTCCCCGGCGGCCGTTTCGCTGGCTGCGCACTACAGGAAGGAGAGGAGAGCAGCTATTTCCTTCCAAAATGTCAGCTGCTCTGCGCGGGACAGCCTGCCCCCCTCTGCCACGGCTGCCTGCGGGCCGGCACGTTCTCCCACCTCGGCCCCCTGTGCCAAAGCGGGCACAGCCTCTGTCCTCAGCAGGGCAATGGCACTGAGCCCCCCGAGGCTGGCTGAGAGCCAGGGATGGCACCCCAGGGACCCGTGCAGGAATTCGGCATGGGGGGAGACAGAACCCACTCACCTGCATCCCCCCCAGCTTCACTCACAGCGCACGGCCCTGGAGCAGAGGCTGCAGGGGAACACCCGGGTGCTGCTGAGCAGCGCCCAGCCCTGCCCAGAGCTGTGGCACCCGACACTGGAGCCGGCACAGAGCGTTTTACACCGGCCTGTGGTTTCCAGCTCTGCCTGGGAGGCAGCAGCGCCCACCGGCATGGGAGCGAGCTCCTTCTAGAAGCTCRGTGCTTTGATGGGGTTTGTTTGTCTCCTACAGAAAAGTGGCAGCGAGTGCTGGCTTCGCCCCGGTGGCATYGGGGAGGAGGCGGCTGAAGCACTCAGCCCACGCTGGAAACGTCTGGGGCCGGGTACCACGACACTCATGAAAGAGGCATGGCTGGCTCTGGTAATCCAACGTGCCCCTCAAGAGCAGAGGCAGCAGACCCTACAGCCAGCAGGCAGAGCTGGAGCTGGTAGCACCAGGACTGTCCAGGTGTCCCAGCAACTCTGGGAGCCAAAAGCAGAGAATTCATACTGTTACAGGAACAAGGAAACCGCATCCAATGCCCTGGTGCTGCCCAGAGGGGACACCAGCCCCACACAGGCAGGTGCCCCAGCTGGGGACTGGTGCCAGTGGCATCAGAGTTGGGAGCTGCTGACAGCTCATCTCACACCACGGGCCAGGCTCTCTGCCAGCCAGCACTTGCTTGGGAAAGGTTTTCCTCCTCACTTCAGATTTCTTCCAATCAGAGAGGGCCCAGAAACCTGCGTCAAACCAAAACCACCAAAATACCCAGCAAAATCCCAGCAAGATCCCTTGAATCCAATAGCTGGTAGCTTGAGAAAACCTCAGGGCACCAAGAGCCACTCTGGGGCAGCCACACTGGCCAGATACTGGCGCTGGCACCGGTGGGATTCCTCCAGACACTGAGCATGTGGCAGGACCAGCACTGGTGGGCAGGACACATGGTACAGCCACAATTAGCAAAGCCCAGCACCCAACCAGCCCCATGGACATGAATCCACTGTGSTTCCTGCAGGACATCTGCTGTGGGGAGCCCAGTCCCTGCCAGCACTGGTGCTGCCCCCACCATAAACCCCCAGACAGGATTAGAGAGGCTGGGCAGAGCTTTAATTACTCCTGGCTCCCTGGGGCCAAGCAGCAGAATGAACGAGCTTTGGGGCTGGCACAGCTGGGAGTTGCCAGCTCAGGGTTCTGGAGCTTCCCCTGGCTTGGTGGGGGAATCCCAGGGCAGGCACAAAGTCATTGACCACTTGCAGCATCCCAGCTTGGGCAGAGCCTGGCCCTTGCCCAGGCAGGGATGTGCAGCTGCCCCGTGCCAGGACATTCAAGGAAGGGATTTTCCCTCCATGCTAATAATGACCAACCCCAAGTCCCTGTAATGCCACACTGAGGGCACAGCCCTGGGGTCCCACAGGTTCTGTGCYGGCCTCCTGCACCGAGACCAAATCCATCCCAGCTCCTGGCTCAGTGCTAATCCCTGCTCAGACCTGTGCCAGCCCAGGAGGGACAGGCTGGGCGAAGGACCTGAGGATTAAGCTCATGTCAGCATCGAATTAGTCCCGATTGGGGTCTGCAGACACAATTTCATTTTCTCTGCCATGCTCCAGTGAGCGCACACAATGGCACTAATCCAGCCACAGCCAGACTGGATTTGCTGGGCAGGACCCAGGTGGGCTGGGGAGGATGTGGGCAGCACAGGCACCGACGAAACTGCTCTGGCTGCATCCATCCCCTCAGAATGATGCTCTCCTTGAGGCTGGGGACGTGGTACAGGAGCCTCCTCACCCATGGCATGGCTGTCCTGCAGGGCCAGCCCAGCTGGCACAGCACAGGCTTTGGGATGTCTGGTGAGCAGGGAGAGCCAGAGCAGCTCCTGCATCCCCCCACTGCACTCCCTGAGTTCATCCCCAGCAACTCTGCACACAGAGATGCTCTCASACCAAGTCAGCAGAGCAGGATGGAGAGGAGTAAAGCCTTGCCTTTGGAAGAGGGGATACACAGGGATGCTGGCAGGAGCAGGGACTAGTCAGACAGAGAATAAAACAACAAAAAACACCAGTAGTTTGTGCAACAAAATTCTCAAACTCAGAGAGGGGTGAAGCACAGCATGCATCCACACACACACAAACATGTTCCAAGTGGGTTTTGGCTTTCCTAGCCCTGGCATGGGCTTTGCAGCCCCTGAAGCAGCAGCAGAGCCCTTGTCCCTGAGCTGCACCATAAGCCTCACCACAGCATCTCCACAAGCAGGGCCAGAGAAGCTGCASCCCTGGGCCCACAGCCCAACAGCACCAGGGTCGGGTGTTCACACCAGAGAGGACAAAGATCATTTCACAGAGGTTCCAGCTGGTGCAAGGGCTCAGAACTGCCAGCAAGAGTGGCCTCTGCTTCTGCTAAAGGCTTTGCAGGGCCATTGAGTGATAGGGATGAGAGACCAGACAGAATGAGAGCCCAGTTCGTGGTGGGCAGGGCTGGGTCGACTGCTCAGTCTCTTTGAGGCAGTGACTCTCCAGCACCAGCCTTTTCCCCAGTTCCCTCCCCGGCAGAGCTGTGCTATAAACCAGCTCATAACACAAAGTTACACAGAAAGTGGAGATTGCAAAACTCACCAGAGGCTGTTTGAACCGGGAATGGGCTGTGACTGTGCTGAGGTTCAGCTATGCCGCCGTGGCTGTCCCAGCCCGGAGGCACATCGTTCCTGATAACGGTGGGGAAGCAGGACCCAGCACTCGGGGAAGCACTGGGCAATGAAGCGCCTTGTGAGCAGCCCGTGTTTCAGGCCCCTCTGGTGCAGCCAGATGGGTGGATTCTGCTTTATCAGCAAGTTCAGCTCAGCCCTATCGGCCAGGAAGCCGTGTTCGCAGTGTGCCTCCCCCTCGACGTTTCCCAACGCGGCAGGAGCAGCGGCGTGCAGCAGCCTACCTTTTATCAGCCAGCAGATGTTGCTAGAACTGTTGCTGCATGTGAAATTCAGGCATGCCCAGCGCCACTTGGATCCCTGCACCAGCCATGCGGTGCCAGGGTAAACACCCCCGCCCCCTTCCTCCCGGGATCAAAACACTTGGGGGTTGCAAAATAGACACCCCATGAAAGGAAAGGCATGCCACAGAAACATTACAGCTGTCGAGGCTACTTCTCCCGGAGCGTGCCGGAGCCAGCACAGCCTCCCGGGCTGGGGCTGCCTGCATGGCTGCAGAGCTGAGTCCTGACCGGTCCTGGCAAGGTGGGGGACCCTAACCCTAATCCTAACCCTAATCCTAACCATGCCCTGGCTTCCCTGCAGTGCCTGCTTCAAGGGCAGCACTCGCAATGTGTGGGACACTGGGAATCACCGCAGCCAGGCAGGCAGAGGGATGCAGCCTCCAGTGCAGGTACCCAGGGGATGCTGATGGCAGGGAGGTCCCATTCACCCCACCTGCCATCCCACTGTGCCTGKGCTCCTGCTGGCTCCCCAGGGCTGCTGTGAAACCTGTCAAGTGCAGCCCAGCTTACAGTCATTTCTTGCAAACAAGAAAGTAATTTCCCAGCTGAGGGGCGGCTTCACTGTACTTGGCCAACACAGTCGCCACTTGCCACCCACAACAGAGGAGTGCAGGGAGCAGGGATTTTTTGCGAGCAGGGTATCTGAGTTTTGCTATCACTCGAGAGAGACCTGGGAAACCCCATGGCAAAGCCTTCACAGTCACTTTGGAGTCAGCACTTCCCCTGCAGCGACAGGGGAAGGCCCCTCCAGAGGCTCTGTGTGCCCCGTGCTAAGCATCCTCAACTGCAGCTCCCTTTAATGGTGAGAGCATCCCTAATCCTGCCCCAAAGCATTGGCCTTGGAACAAGCAGACCCAGTGAGGTGGCTCYAGTGACAACTGCAGGGACCTAAGAGGGCCAAAGCAGAGCACTGTCAAAGTGCCACAGAACACAGAGTGGGTGACAGCCGCCCMTCACGCCCTGCTCCCAGCCCAGCTCTCCAGTGGCCCTGCWCACAGGCTGTTGGCACCTCTCAGCCCACACCAGAGCTCCTCCTCCTCATGCTGCACCCACAGCCCAGCCCTCTCCAGCCCTAGGGATGAGCAGCTCCCCAGAAACAGTTATAAAACCCAAAGAGATAGTTTGCATCCTCACATCCAGCACCTCGGAACCACATCAGGACAGGTTGCGATCCTGATGGCTTCGGGAGCACAAGGACCTGGGCACAAGGAGTCAGGACCCAGAGGGGAGAGCTCCCACCGTGAAGGTGGGACACGACAAAGGTCAGGCTCTGCGGAGCAGCTCATTGTGCCTACACTCAGTGCCCCGTCGCATGCCACTGCTGGGGCTCACACTGCTCTGGGCACAGGCGTGAGCACTGCAGGGATGCGAGCTCGCCGCAGGCAGCCAGCAGAGCGAGCCAGCCCACATCCACAACCAGGAATGTCCTGCTCTAACCAAGCGCCCCGCACCGCAGGGACATCGTGTGCCATGCCCCTGCTACGGGCAAACCACGCGGGGTTACCCGGAGCCCAGCCCTGTCTCCCCTCCGCAGACAGTGTCATCAGACCGCTGCGGGTCACCGCCTGTCCCCGGCCCTGTGCCACGGCGTGTCCCAGCGCGGCGCACGGAGAACGGAACGAGCCAACAACCCCGGCCCATCGGTGGTGCCGAAGCAGCTCGGCAGTGCCCGTGCGAGCTGAGCACTGGAGCCACGGAGCCGCTCGGCGGGAGCTGCCCGGGACCGGCCTGGCACAAGCCCGGGGCTGGCCGGGCACGGAGCCCTGACAGCTCCGTAACCCGCCGGACAGGTGGCCGCGGCTCCCGAGGGCTCCCAGTCCCCGGCCTCTCCCGAGCTGGGTGAAAGGCCACCGAGCGCTGCGGACCCCGCGGTGTCGCAGCTCCCGCCCGGGGACSATCCCACCCGCCCCGTGGCGGAGCCGCGTGTCCCACCGACAGCAACGGGGCTCGCACTSCCGCCATCCCGCTCCGGTGTGCTGCGTGCGGCGGGATCCCCCCCCGCCACCGCACGGGACGCCTCGCGTTGTCCCGGATCTTCCCCTCGGCCCGGGACCGGCACTCGGAGCCGCCCCCCGCGCTCGCTGCTCCGGCGGGGCCCGCGTGCGAGAACCGGCCCCGCTCCGCCGGGCGAGGAGCGCCCCCGCCCCGGGATGCGCCGCGGCACCAGGACGGGCCCGGGACGAACCCGCCGCCCCCTCCGAGCGGGGCCCTCCTCGCCGCCTCCGCCCGCCCAGGAACCCGCGGGCCCAGCCGGGCCCCCGCCGAGCCCCGCGCCCGGCSCCGCTGCACCCGCCCGGGGTTACGAAACGCGCACAGCGCGGACCGGACCGGAGCGGAGCGAGCCCGAACCGCAGCCCCGCCGCACCCCGCCCGGCCCTGTTGCGGAAGGCGGACGGGGTCCGG
>CADDXX010000916.1:19030-37989 GCA_902810485.1 Alauda arvensis | reverse complement strand
GGTTAACGCCACCAGTACCAGCACCAGCACAGGGTAATGGCACAGGGTAATGGCACAGGGTGTCGTGAGTAGCGGCACTAGCGCCAGGTATGGGCAGAATCCAAAACAGCTTCAAGCTTCCACACCGACAGCTCTGGCAGGACACAGAGCAGCACCAGAATTTGGCAGTAAGTACCGGGGAAGCCCAAAGCAGCACCAAGCAGGAATGGCCAGATCAGTACCGGGTGGCCACAGACGTGGCTGCAGGGCTGACACCGGGCCCTCTGCGTGAAGCAGCCGTGGCTGCACGGTGCTCGCTGCCACCACAGGCCTGAGCTGACACTTTGCAGCCACATGCACGGCCGAGACCCCAGCGCTGCCACAGCCTCAGGCACCTGCTGGGACAAGACACTGCAYCCCCTTCTTCCAAGCTGTCACGTTCCCCTGCGAGCTGTGAGGAGACCCAAGGCACCGCCAGCTCCTCTGCAGCTGCTCAAACAGGGAAAGCTGGCAGCGGCTGTAAGAAAACCATCCTGAAGGAGCTCTTGCACAGCCGCTACCCACAGCAGACTCCTCCTGGCAGCACTGGCACCCCAGGGCAGTGGGTRCCCCGGGTGATGGGCACCCCGGGGTGCGGCTGCCGTGCGGTGATGGGCAGAGGCGGCGGCAGGAAGCAATACTGGGTGTGCTCGTTCTGCCCCAGCACTCGCAGCCGCCGCGTGGGATCTCCTGGGCTTTCACTTTCGTTACCAGCTCATCTTCTGCGGCCTGAAAAAAAAAACTCTGGAGGGAAATTTCAGCAAACGCGGGTCGCTCTCCTGCTCTGGGCTGGTAGAAGCACRGGTGACCCCTCCCCGGTGGGAATCCAGGGAGGAGGGGCTCGTCTCTCCTTGTGCCAGCGCTGGAACAGGATCGTTCTCACACAGCTGATGCACCAGCAATCGCAAATCACTCGGSCACTGTGTCAGAGCACAGCCCCAAGTTCCCACCTCTCCACTGCTTTTATCTRTTGCTCTTGTACTAAAGTGCTCCAGCTCGGGCTCCTCACTGCCTCATCCAGCTCCAAGAGATAAATACCTGCGGGCTGGGCAGGCACCGGGCCGGCACCTGCTCCGTGCAAACGCCAGCCACAAAACGGTGCCTTCCAGCCCCACTCTGTGCTTGCAGCAGCCCTGGTGAATGACTGAATGAATGACTCCAGCCCAAACAGCTCCCACCGAATGTTTTGCCGCCTGCGCTCACCCGCTCGGGAGAATCTCACGCACAGAGGCTGACACATCGCTGCTGAGCTGCTGCCAGCAGAGCCCTGCCTGGGGTTCCCAGTGCTCCTGGGGCACTCCAGACCTCACAGAGAGGTGAGCYGGGACCCTGGCAAGCAGGGACGGGCACCCGATGTGAAGCCAGCAGCTCTCACACCGTCTGTATTCAGTGAGACAAAATAAAAGGACCTGGAGAAGGCAGCGCAGGGCCCTCGTGCCTGCCCACCCTGCTTGGCCGGGACGCTGCTGCTCTGCTGTGTTGCATCACGAGGACACACGGCTTTCACAATCCCTGGCCCACATAACCCATTGGCACAGTCAGCCAGGCGGGCACTGGCTGCTCCGGCCAGAGAATCAAGGTCACCCACAATGTCTGGGGCTGTTGGGGCTCTGTCTGGGCACCACGGGTCCAGGGGTATCYGGAGGATCCCAGGGACCTGCACAGCCACATGTGCTTGGGAGAGCTGGAAGATGTRCACAAAACTCCCTCCATTCCCTCTCACTTCCCTCCTTTCTCCCTCCTCTTTCTGGTGTGAAGGGGAAAAAAATGAAAAATAAAATAAATTACTGATGGGAGAGGAAGTTGAGAGTGGTCCGTGCTGAGAGGGCAAATGGAATCCAGTAAAATCCAATCCAATCACAATTTGTTTTCGCCGGGTCTCAAGGAAGACTCCGAGCTGGCCGGTGGGGATGTTACTCGGGAGATGCTACTTTTCCTTGCCAGAGGAAAAGAACAGAGCGACAATGACTGCAGCAGCTACCGATAGAGAGGCTGCCCCTGTATGTGCCCTGGAACGGCCCCAGCTCTACCCCAGCAGTGCCCCGAAGTGGCTCTGGCTCTGCCCYGGCTCTCTTTGGTGCTCAGAAGGTCTCGGGAAGCCTGCGGGAAGGTGAGCATTACCCAGGCTGAGCCGCAGCCGGACGCGTGGTCACCTCGCATGAGCTCAGCAGGATGCCAAATGACGCCGCGCATTCCGGGGACAGAGGGAGCCTGGAGCTTCGTAATGGATTTCCGAGAAAATTGCCTCTGTGTTTGGAGCAGGAGCGCAAAGAGTGCAGGCAGAACAGCCTTCCTCTCTAAGTGGCATCTCAAGGGTCTTAATTATTTCTCAGGAGTGGAAACATTTATTTAGGCGGCTCTGGAGAGGTCCTGACGCTTCTGGCTACTGCCCTGCGGGCACATCCTGTGTGCGAGGCTCCTCTGCAATCCTCCCCGCTGCTCCTGGGATGTGCAGGGCGCTGGGCTTTGGCAAGGCACCAACACCCAACCACGTCAACCTGCGGGCAGGACGCAGCCTCGCCTCCATCCCCTCCTGCTTACTGGGAAGCAGGATGTCTCATGGGGAGCCTGGCCCCATCCCATCCCATCCCATCCCATCCCTGCTTTGTGTCCCTCACACTCCCAGGTCTGTGCTGAGGCCACAAAAGCCTGTTGAGATAATCCAGCCCAGCTAATGCGAACCAGATGGATCCCCACATTAGTCACAGATTCATGTTTTCCCCACAAAGGTCCCATTGGAGAACCGTTCTGGATGGGCCCTGCGGGGTTCCAGCGCTGGTGCTGGTGCAAGAGGGAGCCTGTGGAGAGCCAGGCCAGCAGCCAAGGGGACARGGCAGCAGCAGAGACCCTGCCAGAACCCAGCCAGCCCATGGGCAGCACACGGCTTGGAGCCATGGGCACGGGGAAGTGGGGGCACCAGAGGAGYTTGTCACTGGCACAGGCTCAGCCTGATGTGCCTAGTGCCAGTAAGAGGGGATGATCTGCTCCAGCAAAAAACGGAAATGACATTTTATCCATGGGGGAATTTCCACAGGAAACCTCTGCTTCCAGCCATTCGGATATGTGTGGAAACAACTCAGCAAACACTTGGCCTCAGCAGCCAAGCAGTGCCATTTTCTGGGCAAAGACCCTTTGTTTCCTCCACAGTTCCTCCAGCTAGGAAAGAACATCCAGTTTCTGCTTCTGAAATATCCAGAACAGTGATAGCCTGACTGGGTCTGCAGAGGGCACCAGAACCCCCCCATCAGCTCGGTGAGTATCTGCACGGGGGGGAGGAGGGTGCCCTGCAGCACCCACAGCCCAGCTGGGACCAAGGACACAATCATCTCATGCCCACCCCAGAGCTGGGAGCATCAGGAGCGCAGGCACCGGGGCTGCACCCCGCACTGGCGCATCTCGACATCCCTGCACATCCCCATGCATCCCTGCCCTCTCCCTGCATCCCTGTCCTCTCCCTTGCWGAGCTCAGGTTGCCACAGTAACCGCTCAGTCCCAGCCACTCCTGCCACCACAAACGTGCTGCCACAGGTCAGCCCAGTCCAGCAGCTGCACCAGGGCCAGAGCCCTTCACCCCACGTTGGGGTGAGCAGCACCTCAGTTGCTGGTGCCACCACAGCCAAATGCTGCGTTCTGAACCAGGATGGGACACCTGGAGGTRAAAGGCAGGTTGTGCCCTCCTGGAATGGCTGGGAGGTGGTGTTTTTGGAGATTGCACTGCGCTGGAGTTCCAGGTCTGACCTCTGCCACATGTGGCAGTGGAAGCCACCGCTGCTTGGCTCTGCTCTGCTGTGCATTAATCTGAGTGTGATGCAATGTTTGACTGTTGTGTTCTGAAGCACTGGAAGCAGAGATTGGGATGGCTCTTGGCTTGGGCAGCAGCAGCAGCATGTGCTCAGCACGTGTTGCTGTGGGAAGATCCTACCCAGCACCTGGGAGGGCAGAGGAGACACTCAGGCCAGTCCTTGGCAGCTGAGTCCCGGGGGTCTCTGCCTCCCACCCCTCACTGCAGCCCTGCTCATTCAGTTGCTTTGCCCTGGAGATGGGGCTGGAACCACAGATAAACTGTGGTTTATCTCTAATCCCTGTCWGCTGCTTTATTCCCAAGTCAATATTGCACTGCTCAGACACCCCAGGTACCAGTGGGACCCTACATGACTGCCTTCTCTGGCCTGCCCCTGGTGCAGGGCTGCCCTGGCAGGTGGCTGCCCATCCCCACGGGGCCACCACCCTGTGCCCGTCACACGCAAGTGCCCGCATCCCAAGCGGATTATCTGCATTTGGAAACCCCTAATCCGTTTGCACGCTTGGCTCAGACACAGTCCCCACTCCTCCCCACTGTGCCGTGGCCCTGGGCAAGGAGCAAAGCCACCCCGTGACCTCCTTTTGGAGCCACAAACAACCTCCTGCCCCAGCMCAGGCACACAGCAAGGGCTGCAGCCCCACAGGGGGACAGGATGTTGGCGAGTGTCCCTTGCCCCTGTTGCCACTGGTGCTGCAGGGATTTCACCAGCACAGGGCCCTTCCCTGAGCATTTTCTCCTACTGCACATCAGGCTCCAGGAGTTCCCAGAGCATTGACAGCAGGAACCCCGAGTTGGGAGCAGTGGCCCCTTGACCCCATTCCTCAGGACTGGCCCCTGGCTGAGTGGAGCAGGGTCCAACAGAGATGCAGTGAGCCCAGGGAGATAAGAAACCCCTGATCCACAGGAATATGGAATGGGATACCATGTTCCTGGACACCACAGGGTTGTGGCAAACCGCAGAGGTGGCAGATGGGTAAGAAAATTCCTTAGTCCTGRGTTCTCAACTCCATCCTGCAGCTGCCAGAGGGGAGCTGGTACCTGCCAGGACAGAAGGGGCTGGGCCTCATTCCTTTGTGAACTGCCCCCCAACTGCAGCACCCAGGGCTGCACCACTGAGGCAGGCAATGATCCAACACAGCGATCCTGAGAGCAGGAATGAGTCTGTGGGGTCTGGGCAGAGCCCTGGTTTGCTTTGACAGTGAAATGGAGGGGTCCTGGAATGGGGCTGGTTTCCAAAGCAGGGCCATGGTCAGCTCTGACCTGAGCAGGATGCTCCAGGGCACAGAGAGGGCACAGAAGGCTCCAGGACACCTCAAACCATCCAGCACAGCTCATTCCACATGACCCACATGAACAATCCCCCTAATCCTGCTCTGACAGAGAAATAATCTCACCAGAGCACAAACCCTGGCATGATCCCGTTTCTCCRTGGCATTTCAGAGGGGCTAGGAGTGCAAGTGCTGGGGTGGCATCCACCGGGGCCGTGTGGGCAGAGAATGTCACTGTCACCAGGCAGTGACACCCAACCCAGCCCCTGCCTTGCAGAGCCTGGCACCCACAGCCTCAGTCCCCTCCACCCACATCCCATGGACCCCCCAGGCCAGCAGCGCTCAGAGGAGCCCCACTGCATCCCCAGCCACCCTGAGAGCAGCCAGAGCAGGGCCCCAGTGCAGCCGTGTCCTCCCACGCTGGCACCGGCATTTCCTTTCCACCAAGGGGAGGAGAGCCAGGCAYGGCTGCGAGGCACACAAAGCAACCACGGGCTGGGCCAGGGCGCTCGCCCCCCGTGTGCCCTGCAGSTCCCGAGGAGGGGGCAGCTGCCCACGCGTGCCGGGCAGGAGCCGGCAGAGCCGGGGCTGGCTCGCACCGAGCAAACCACAACTGTGCTGAAAGGAGGCCCCAGTTCCCGGAGAGGGTGCAGCAGGCAGAGCCCAAGCTCACAGCCCACAGCACAGCTTCAGGGCCTTTATTCCGGAGAAAAGGTAAAGCCTGTAGATACAGCAATAAAATATACAAAAAAATAAAAATTTTTTTACAAGTATTGAATGCTGCCCTGGGCTCCAGGGACTGAGGCTGGAGGCAGCTAMGGTGAGCGAGCAGAGGGGCAAAGGGAGCTCATCGCCCCCTGAGCAACCCCAGGGACAGCCACAGAACCCCCCATCCTGCTCCCACACGGCTTGGAGGGGCTTGGCCAGACCCCACAGCTATGGGGATCCTCCCCCCTGCCCTCTGGTGCAACTTGGAGGGAGCAGCTCTCGCACTGCCTCCCTCACCCCTCCACTGCTCATCCAGGTCTGCTTGCCCACTGCATGAAAAGGGCAGGAGGGCTCCCTCAATTCTGGTAAATGCAGGACCACAACCATGAACCCCCCCATAAGTCAGGACATCCTGCCCTTCACAACACTCATGTCACTGTCCTGCACTGYCCCAGAGCAGATTCCTCACATCCACTGCTCCCTTCAACTCTTGCCCCTTCCCACCTGAACTGTGAGGGCCAACCTCCGACAGAAATGCCACACGAAGACCCCCAGAAGCTGCAGACCCCGTGCCTGGCCCCTCACAACCCAGACAGAAAGGGACAGGCCAGGTGCCCCACTGTCAGCCTGCTGGTTCCCCCAATTCCCCAGGGTTCTACTGGTCTAACTCAGCACAGGGATGGAAGCAAGACCGTGCTCCCAGCACAAGCCTGGCCACAGGGMAGCCAGGGCAACCCCTGTGGCTTCAMCCAGCTCCCAAAATGGGCCACAGYTGCAAATGYTGTTTACACACAAGTGCCATTRCTGGGTAGCAGCACTGCCCTACCTCAGGGACACCAGCCATCCCAAAAGGAGCCCAGGCTGCTGGCACTGACCAGGCCACTATGCCTGAAGCAGAAAGCTGGGGACAAGCACAAGCAGGTCCCAAACCTCTGGGCTCCCAGCAAAGCCAGGGTGAATGCAGCAGGGGCAGTGCCTGCTGAGTYCCAGGGTGGGAGCACCTGGATACATCCACCTGCAGCTCTGAGCCCTGTGCTGGTCATCCTGGCCAAAACCAGGGCCAGGCGGGTGCAGAGAGGGGACTCACCCCAGCACCGAGCTCTAGGAGGTGCTGGGAGCAGCAGGGCAGACCCCACCACGTGGCAAATCCCCTCTGCAATTCCAGATTTGTAGGGTCCTGTGGGTTTGGGTGCAGGCAGTCAGGGCAGCAGCTTCCAGCAGCGGGACCGGGGCTGTGGAAGGGTTTTTGTAGGAACTGTGGCTGCAACTGGAGGCAAATAGGCACTTGAATGAGCAAAAATAATAGAAAACTGTTATGGAAGGAAATAGAAAAAGGTTCATCCCCCTCCCCCAGAGATGAGGGGCTGCTCTGTTGGGTCAGGTGAGGACCTGACCCATCCAGGGACCCAAGGGCAGGCCCGCAGCAGCTGCAGCCGAGTGGGACAAATCCAGGGGAGCGCTCTGGAGGAGGGAAGGCTGAGCCCAGCCGGGAGGGCCCCGCTCTGTGCCGGCRCAGCCCCTCACATGGGCGAGGACGCACACTCTGGGGTCAGCTCCATGTCGAAGGTCAGTGACTCTGTGGGGGCAGACACAGCCAGGGTTACAGGGCCTGTACGTGGTGGCAGCCAGGGCCCCCTGGAGCCCCTCCCCGACTCACCAAACTGCCCRCCCGCGTTGTTCTCGGCGCCCTCGCTGCTGTTGCCGAACTGCATGAGCGAGTCCAGGGTGCGCGGGGACATGGGCAGGTCGATGGTGTTGCTGAAGGAGGTGCTGTCCGAGGGRGGAGAAGCACACAAAGCTGCAGAGTCAGGGCCTGGCCAGAGCTGTCTAACACCCCCCTCTACCCGCTGAGGGGCCCCCGGGCACGGCCCAGCGGCCCCCAGAGCTCTCCAGAGGAAAGGGGCCCCGCAGGGGARGAACGGGGCTGTGGTTTGGGCAGCAGCTGGAGCCTGGCTCAGCCCCCACCGTCACCCCRGGCTGTGAACCCCAAGCAAAGCTCAGATAGAGTAGAAAGAAAGGAAGGAAACCTCTCCCCTCAAGCAAGGCTGAGCACACAAACACCCCCCCCAAGCACTGACAGACAACCCCCAGGGACACTCACGGGGTGACACAGATGAACTTGGTCTTCAGGTACGGAGCAGCACCTGCAAGGAGGGAGAAGCTTTGTCATCAGCCACCCGAGGACAAATCCTTCTGTCTGCTCCCCAGAACCCTCTGCCCATACCCAATGGGACCCCATGGCTGGCCCCACACTGTGGCTGTGCCCTCCAGGGACAGCCAGTGCTATTTCCAGTGACAGTGCTTTGTCCCCTTGTGACAAAGGAGCCACAGAAAGTCAACGACTACCTGAGTCCGTGGCTTCCGAGTGCTCCTGGCTCTCAGAGCGGCAGTACTTCCCAAATGCCTCCTCCTTGGGGATGTCTGGGTACAGGTACACCAGCGGGGACACCAGGATGTTGGTGGCATCCATGATTTTGTAGCCCATGATGATCTCCGCGAAAGACATGTTGTTCAGCTGCTGCTTGGTGTAAGGCTCCACCGACTGGATCTGCGTCTTCCCTGTGCACGGAAGGGGAATTTTGGCACACAACAAAGGCAGGGCTGCCTTCAGACACCCCCAGAGCAGTAAGGACAAGGCCTGGGGGGTCTGTTTAGCTCTACCAGGCACACAGCAGACCACAGGGCAGGAGTGGGACCTGACTGTGTTCAGTGCCACAGAAAACTGTGCCCATGGGCAGCACGWGGGCACAGACACCCAGAAAGCAAAGACCAGCAAAGGGCAGCCAGGCTCAGAAGTTAACCCATGCAGACAGCTTGCTGGGACAAGGACAAATGSTTATCAGGGCATCCAAGCCCCCTGTGGAACCTGGAATGCCAGGGTAGCMAGGGCAGAGCTCGTACCACTGATGTCCTTCTCCACCCACGTGAAGGTGATGCCACCTTCCTTGCTGCTCTCACTGAAGCGCAGCAGGAAGGTCCCTGGGGGCTTGGTGCTCAGGATGGCTCGCTCYCGCTCCTTGCTGATGAACCCCATGATGTACCTGGGCAGAAGGAAGCAGGAAGAACAAATGTGGGTCAGTGCACAGGAGTGGCTCCTGCAGGATGTGAGCCTCTGCCAGCTCTGCTCAACAGCAGAGCTCAGCCTGGCCACTGACACTTTATGAATTCCCAGGTGAGTTGTCACTCTGAACCAGCAAAAAGTATTCCAGGATAATGCACCTGCACATGGACAAGGCACCTCACACCATCAGGATGGAACCTGTGGGACCCCTCTCAAGGCCCAGCTTAACCACCTAAGCTGGTACTCACCCTTCATTCCACAGAGCCAGGATGTACTTCTTCACCAAGTCAATGATGTTGTCCAGCCAGACCCAGAAAGAGAAGCCTTTGCCAGCCATGTTCTCCTGAGGAAAAGGCAGAGAGGCAGCTAGCACAGCTTGGAAGAAAGGAAAAGCYAAGGGAAGGTGCTCAGGGAAGAGAGGAARTTCTACCTTGCAGAACTTGGCCCAGGTGATCTGACAGCCAGAGTAATTCACACCTGGTCCTGGCAGAGAAAAAAAGAACACAACCATTTAAACACAGCTGTCCTTCCAAAGACACCATTCCCAGGATTTGTGCCATTTGAAAGAAAACCAAGGCACTGAAAATTACTCAGGCCAAACACAGGACCTCACTCTTGGATGACATGTACAGGTGGGGAACCACCCCAGGGGACAACAGGGATGGGCAGGACACCCTGCCACATCAGCTGCACTTACCCAGCAGTTTTTCTGCCAGAGTGGTCAGCTGCTCGATGCTGAGACCACGCTTGGTGGTGGAGGAGAACTGCCAGCTCAGCACCTCTGCCACCTGGTCCCAGGTGCCAATGGGAGGCTTCGTGAAGAARTTCACGTTCTGCAGGAGGGAGCACACAGCCCTGAGTGGGACATGGGACAGGAGCAGGGCCAGGTGCTGCCTCAGCCTCGCTCCCTCTCTCACAGTGACACCCCCAATCCTGATACCTGCCCTGCTGCCTTCACACCAGCCCTACCTTGGGGTTGTTGGTCAGCATGTTGTACCACAGGATGGATGCCCAGGCGTTGGGCATCTGGCAGATGTTGGAGATGACCACCACGGGCAGCGAGTGGGTCTGCAAAGAGAGGAGGTGACCACGGGTTGGGACAACTCCCAGGGCTCCACCCAGGCCCATGGCAGTGGATGGCAGTGACCCATGCCTCACCTCCAGGTCGATCTTCAGCCCCTGGTGATACACCTCTGTCTCAAAAGTGATGAGGTGCAGCTCCTCAGTGACTATCAGCGAGGCCTGGGGCAGGAGGGGACACCATGAGCATCACAAGACAGCCACCCCCAGCCCCACACGTGGCCACCAGACCCAGCACAGCTGCTCAGGGCTGGCCTGGCAAGCTGCCAGTGTGCCAATGCACAGGGCTCCTGCATCCCCTCCCAGCTCAGCTGCCCCTGCCAATGGCCAGTCCCCCTGCCAGGGCCCCCAGCACTCACATCACAGTTGGCTCGGCCTCCATTCCCACAGCGCTGCTCCCGCAGGGTCTGCAGAGAGAGGGACAAGGCTGCAGCAGCCCCACAAGGGSATGTGGCTGTACAGCAGCAGCCCAGGAGCTCATGGTACCCACCAGGTGTTTGAACTCTGCTGAGAGGCTGCCGTTGTTTGACTCCTCCATGTTCATGACCTTGGTGTTGGTCCCCAGGATGTTAAATTTCCGGGACCTGGGAAGAGGAAAGAGTGTGGCTGACAGGGCTGTCTTGGAGTGAATGGGTGGTTGGATGTTTGCCAGGAATAAAAGCAGAAACGAGAAAAAAAACGGACCAAAGCAAACAGTGCACTTACCCCCTAAGTGCTGCAACATCCCCAGAGTCCCTAGAAAAGAGGAAAGAGACACCAGGTTATGGCAGTGGCCTTTCTACCCTGATGCAGGCGAGCTGGTGTGTGGTGCTGGATGCATCCCAGAACAAGTCCCATGAGCCCCACAGGCCTTTCCCCACCCATAGGGGTGAACCCTCAGGACTCAGCACACCCTGCACCCTCCCCTTCAACTGGGGGCCACACTGGCCCTCATTGTGGAGATCAATCCAAGAGCAGCAGGAATCAGTCTCATCCCAGTCAGCCCATTCAGAGCCATTGGAAGGGAAGCACTGGACTCACTTGTCAATGCAGACTTTGATTTTCAGCTGATAGTTCAGCTCTGGAAACTTGACCAACAACCTGCCAAGAGTCAGCAGACAAAGAGCATGAACATCCTGTGCACAGAAAGTGCTCCTGTTCCACAGGGCACCTGGCACAGCCAGCAGTGTGGAACCAGCTCCTCCAGCAGCCCTGGGCACACCACACATGGGCCTGGGACATACTAGCCCCTGACACCAGAACCAGGGAGGTGCTGATGCCCCTCTGAGCATCTTGAGGAGCTTTGTTTGTGCTGCTGACTGCCCACAACCAAGCTCTGAACAAACACCCTCCACACTACTCCAGGCCAGAGGCTGCAATGGAGGCACAGCTGGAAAAGGGCAAGGCAGCTCCAGGCAGAGCCCAGCGTCAGAGCAGCCTCCCTCCATGGAGGATGGATGGGAACATGGCCCAGCTGAGCAACAGCTGGCCAGGGATGTGCTGATGCTTCCCTCTCCTGCAAYGGAATTTACCAGAACCCTGCTGCCTCCAGGAAAACGGCACATCCCCAGCCAGCCCTGCACTGAGTCATGCAGGCAAATCGTCCCGCTGGGATGTATCCTGCTGGGATCCATCCCTTCCCAGCACAGTGCTCCCCTGGTAAGCCGGGAGCTGCATCTGCAGCAGCATCTTCACAGAGAGACCCCACGCTGCCCTCCCTGCTCAGCTCCCCTCCCTCACCTGCGGGGGAGGTCACCCACCTGACTTTGGTGGTGAACTGCACACCTGTCTTGATGACGAGGGGCCKGTCGGGGTGCATGGGCATGCAGGGCTGCCTCTCCACGACAAAAGCACTGCAGGAACAGCACAGAGAYCACAGTCAGACCTCACTGCCCACCCTCCACCCATGACTGGGACTGCCTGCAGCTCCTGCCTGCCTTCAGCACCTTTTCATCAGGTTCCTGAACAGCTCCACAATCCTCTCCTCCAGCATGGGCCGGTGCTGGACGATGGGGTCACCCTTGTAGGAYACTTTCTGCTGCAGTTCTTCCAACTTCTTGATCTGCTGCCGGGTCTGTAGCTGCGATTCGGCGAGGGAGGTTATCCTAGGGGAGCAGGGAGAASCAGCATCAGCTCTGGCTGCCAAGCCCACACCATCCAGCCTGCAGAGCCCTTCTCTTCCTACACAAGAACACACCCTCCATACCAAACTAGTCAAGAACTGAGTGTGTCTGTGGCTTTTTTTTCTGGGCCATGCATTACAAACAAAACCTGCACATTGCCCAGATGACTCCAGRGCCAGAAACTTTTCAGCAGCCTCAGAATCYCCCAGGCATGGAGCTGGGGACAGTGGGACCACTGTGCCCAACATCACAGTCTAAGCTGCAGGCTACATTCACACATGCAAGCATCAGAACCCATTTTGCAAAGATATTTCCAGAAACCAAGAGCTCATTTCCACAGCAGGCGTACGAGTGCCACTGCTCTGGGGGCTGACACAGTCCCAGGSAGCTCTCACCAGTTCTCCAGCCGGTCCAGGCAGATATTGGGTGGGCCACCAATGCAGGCAATCTGCTGCCTCCTCTTCCAGTCTGCCAACTCCTCATCTGCCAGCATCTTCTGCACGTATTCCATGGCTGACAGCAGCCCAGCCAGCTCGCTCACTATGCCCTGCCAAGAGAGAAAGCAGAACATTCAGCACCCTGTGACTTCCCCCACAGACCCACAAGTTTCGTATTTGCAGGCAAGGATGAAGTCACTCAGGGCTGTGCTTGCCGCACTGCTCCTGGTTCTGGCCATGCAGGAACCACCAAACTCTGACCCTGAAGAAGGGGGGATGTGCACCTGGGGGAATCTGGAGGGCCAGTTGCCCCATTTACCCTGCGCATCTGGTCCAGTGCTGTCAGCATYTGCTCCAGCTGCTGCATCTTCTGCCGGGTCACTGACTGGTTGTTCCCGTTCAGGTCCTGCATGTCTGTGCAGAGGTGAGAAGCTTCAGCCACACACACGGACTCTTCCCACRTTCTCAAGTGCCACAACRACACAACACTTCCACAGCAAAGTGCAGGCACCCCASAGCCAAGCAGGAAATCTGKCACAGCCTCCAAGCATCTCYGTGGCTCTYCTGCACCCACAGAGGCCAATCCCTCCCCATCCTACTGCTGTKCTTACAGCAAAGATCAGTTCAGCTCCCTCAAGGGCARCATCAGTGGCAGAAACAGAAGACCAGATTTCTCMAATTGCCATGCAAATGCCCTGAGCCTGAGCACAYTCCCACTGGRAGTGGAGGTTTGAACACCTCTCCAGCAATTTTCCTTGCAGGAACGCATTGTGGTTTGTAGATGCTAATGAGCTGTCATTACCTCCTTGGCTTTTCAAAGTCTTGTAGTTAAAATCAAAGTCATCCTGGAGATTCTCCACCACTTTCATCTTCTGCTCCAGATCCTGCAAGGCAAGAGATAYCATTTCATTCAAAGCACTCAAGAACTGTGTGGTGGGGAGAGCAGAAGGTGCCCAGGGAAACACATACCTGCACTCTCTTCCTGACATCCTGCAGGTGCTGCTCCAGCATCTGCTGCTTCTCTGTCACCACAGCTGCCGTTGGATGTGTTGCCTGTCCCCCTTGCTGCAGAGGGGACAAGAAGGGCATAAAGGATGGGGCTGTAACCTGGGAAAGCTCCCTCCCAGCCTGCAGAGTTTCTGCAGGGTCCTCACCCCATCCCTAACACACACACTGGCAGCTGGCTGCTCACTTCAGCACCAGCTCCAGGGCAACACAGGGTCAGGGAGAGGAGAGATGGGGGCACCCAGCTCACCACACCCAGCCAGCACACCCAGGCTGTGTCCTGGCTGCTGGGAATCAGTATGGAGGCCCTGGGATGCCTGGCCACTGACCTGGGCTGCAGTGGCAGCTGTCTGGAGGAGCCGGGACTCTTCCCAGAGGCAGCGAGCCACGATGCGGGCTATTTCCATTGGCTTCTCCAAGTACCTGCTCTGTAAAGGGTCAAACACCCACGGTCAGCAGGCACAAKACAACCCCAAAGATCTCCACATCCTTGAGGGCTGTGGATGGTGAGCTATGCCAAGGAACAGCTTGGACTCTCAGCTCCCCCCCACCATGCCCAACCCCTGCCAAGCATTTCCCACTCACCTGCAGGAACTGCTTGATGCGGCGCAGGTTGTGCTGGTACAGGACATTGGACTCCTGCAGGAAGCGGCTGTACTGCTGGTCAATCTCCCCCAGCAGGTTGTGGAACACCAGCGTGGCATGAGACTCCTTGCTGGCAGCATATGCCCTGCACAGGGGAGGGAGAGCCCTGAGTGCCTGGCACGGGGCAAGGGACAAAGCACGGGGGACCATGCAGGGGGGGCTCTGCTCACACCCACCATCCCCTGTGCAACTTAATCACAGAATCATTTAGGTAGGAAAAGACCTCTAAGGTCGAGTCCAGCTTGTGACTAATCACCRTCTGGTCAGGCAGACAGTGCACACCAGCAGCTGATGTCTGTGAGCACGTCCCACATGCTCATGGACAGGGTCCAGGGATCAGTGCTCTGTGTCAGCCCCCTTTACAACAGAGGTCAGCATTAGCCAGCCCTGGATGGGGACATCCCCCTGCTTCAGAGCTACCTCTTCTCCTGGTCCRSGGTCTAACACACTGCACAAAGTCCCACTCCATGCAGAGCCCTGCTTCCCTCGATGCCACATGATCCCCGGGGAGAGAGGCCAGTCCCACCACACCAGGGGCCCAGGGAAAAGTGACAGAGCTCCTCCAGCTCACTTGAGCCCCTGTGGGTGTGTGTTACAAGCAAAGCCCCCTCAGTGACATTTCAAAAGGCCTTACCAGTCCTGGCTTTCAATCCACGGGGCCAGGAACTGCCGGAGCTCCATGGGGAAGCTGTCACTGTAGAGCTGGTGGAGCTGCTCCAGGTACCTCGTGTCGAGCTGCTGTAGCTGGTTCCACTGCGCCATCCTGGCCAGCTCCCGAGACCTGAGGGATGGGCACACAGCTGGCTCACAGCTGGCTCCCTCCAGCCAGCATCCAGCTGTGACTGCTGCAATGCCCTGAACAGAGTTCTGTCTGGACACAACCAGGGCACGGTGCTCCAGGACAGCTGGCACAGGGCAGGCTGGTCACTGGCAACAGGTGGGAATGAGGCTTTAATTTGGTCTCAAAGGCACCCCTGGTCAGCCCTGCTGGGAGGCAGGGAAGTGGCTGTGGAGCTTACAGTAAGCACAGAAGGCGGAGACTGCCAGGAAACTACAGAAACAGGGAAGCAGCAATTTTCAAGTTCACGACTGGTATCAATGGGAATCAAACTGACGCTAACGAGGGGACTCCAGCTGTGCTGGCAAATGAAGGCAGAGCTYCACATGACASCAGCAGTCACTTCCCCGCAGAAAGGGGTTTGCTTTTCCCAAAGGGCCCTGAGCTGAGTGATGCAGAATCACTGCAAGGCCTGCTTGCCCAAGGGATTATTTCCCCATTTGTCTGGGTGTGAAGAAAGAAAGGGAAAACATCCTCTGTGGGCTGAGGCGTCAGGAAGGGACAGGCATTGGCACTGACATGGGAGTTAGGGAGGTTTTCAGTACTTCACAGCACTGAACAGCCCCAAAGGTAGGAGCAGCCTCCACAGGACATCAACCTTGAACTACAACCCTCTGGTGCAATCCTCAGAGAAGTCCACATGAACCAAACCTGCTTTCAGYGGAGCAACAAGTGAACACAAAAGGAGAGAGCCAGTGGCCATGCAAGGTTCTGCAGACAACAGACTCCTACAGCTCTGGAGTCAAACCTGGCTGATGTGACAGAGCCTCTGCAATGCTGCAGACCAAGGGCTGGGCTGTGARCTGTGGGCCAGGACAGCAGAGCCTCCATYCCCCAGGRRGTTCAGCYCTTTGTGGCCAGTTCTCAGCTGCAGCAGCTCGGGGAATGCTCCTTYTGCCCCAGCACCTGCAGGGCTCCAGCCCTTCCACTCGGTCCTGGAGGCCACTCCTGCAGCACCAGTGGTGCTGCTGCCGGGGGGAAAACCCAACAAATGCACAGGCCAGGCAAGAACGAAAGCCCACCAGCCTGGCAGGGATTGCCCCGCCTGGATGGGTGAGCTCAGCCACCGCTTCCTATTGCGCCATGCGCCGGGGGTGGGGCGGGGGGGCTGCACCAGCCCCTCCGGAAGCAGCAGCAGCTGCTGCCCRGCCCAGCTCCTGCCAGAGCCGTGTTTCCAGCTCTGAGCAGGACAGAGCTGCAGCAGCACGGCACGGGAGGCAGTTACCTGGGCAGCTCCTGGTGCCAGGTGGCTCATGGGCACACCTTCCTATCAGGCTGCAGAAACTAAACCAAGAAGCCACATCCTGGCCCATGATCCWAGCAGATGTTCCACCTGCAAGCCACAATCTCGGCATTTCAGAGCAGTGCTGGAGCCCCAATCTGAGAGCACCGAAGGGCCAAGAGCAAAGCTCCCAGGCTGCCATGGCACTTGGACAGGACTCAGCCACTTCCCACTGCCACAAACAGCTTACAGCACTGAGCTCCAGCTCCTCCTGGCATCCACACAAGGCACTCCAACATTCCTGGAGGAAAAGGGTCCTTTCAGACACTCCTTACAGCAGCAGCCACCACTGTCAGGGAAGTTCTGACCCTGCCAGCCCTGGAACCCCGCACAGGAGACTCTTCCTGGCCAGTCTCACCAATGGGAAGCCACCTTTGCCTGGGTTAAAAATCGGAGGGTTGAACCTTTCTGATTCTGCCGGGCTTGCCCATCTCTCTGGTTTGCCTCTCCTCTGTCTCTGGAATGGAGCCAGACAGCAGCCAACATGGCCAGGACCAACACAGCATGATGCAAGCTCAGAGGTAAACATGCTGTCCAGGGCTCAGAGCAGAGCTGCTAAAAGTAGCTCAGGAGCCAAAGTTCATCTTTCTTTATCTCCCTGCAAGGGCAGAGCACTAGAGTCAGGCCCGGCTGACTCCCAGCCTCTGGGACAGCTCTGCACACTCCAACCCCCCTGCTCAAAATGGGGCTGCCCTGGAAGCAACCCTGCTTTCTGTCTGCTTCCCATCTCTGGGACACGACTGGGAACACCCTGCACATGAGCCCCCACAACAAGCACTGAGCCCTAGGTGTWCGAGGCAGTCACTGGAAAGGACCTTAGAAGGACCCTGGGACTCCACATCCCCTGCAGTGACRTGAATAGGATGAAGCTCAGTCACTGACAGCATTGCACAGGACACAWCATCACGGTGCCATCACAGGGTCGTGACAGATGCCATCAACAACACTTCACAGAGTCTCTGCACCAGCACCAGGCACCTCCTCTTCCACACAACCATCAACAGCCCTGTGGAAAACTGTTCGACACAGCAGCTCTGGCAGCACAAGAGCCAGTTTGGAAAAGCTGCTGGAAGAATTTGGCTCTGCTCCTCTGGAGCAATTTCAAAGCCAGCCTCGGAGGTGGAAAACAGCGATGCAGAGATTTGCAGCAGGAGGAAGGAGATGACTCTGGGCAACCTCACGGCCACAGCACTGAGTTCTGATCACCCCACATGCCTGCTGTCCCTCATCACAGCTCTCCAAGGTCCATCCCAGCAGAACTCCCACAGCTGCGAATGGCACTGTCACCATCCACCCCAGGGACCGGGACACCCAGCCCGCATCCCTCCTGCCGAACACCGCCGCTGCTCCAGCAGCTCCAACAGATGCACAGGAAGCAGGAGCCTGGGGCAGTGACAGCCACAGCGATCCCCGCCGGGGCGGAAGCGGGGTTTAATCCAGTCCCTGCAGGTGCAAAGGGGGCGGGCACAGGGCAGCCCACCCTCCCAGTGCCACCCGCAGTGCCAGTGCTGTCGCCGTGTCCCTCCGACAGGAACGCGGGGGTGTCCCACGGCCCCTGGGACAGCAGCCACCCACGCACGGGCAGCGCAGCGGGGGYAGSRGCGGTGGGCAGCGCTGGCAGCCCCCGCACGGCTCTCGGGCTGCAGAACSCGGCTGCTCTGCTCGTCASCGCCAGCACCCACGGGGACAGCAACCGAGACAGTAACCGAGGCAAGGCCCGGTCCCGGCTGCTGGRGGCCCCGAGCTGCTGCTGTGACAGCGCTGAGCTCCCAGCGCCACAGATCCCAGCCGGSTGTGCCCGGGCCACCCTTTCGGCTSCCAGTCCTTGTTCATAAYRCCACCAGCGSCGGGACAAGCCGCACCAGCCRTGCCYCGYTCCGCACCGGAGCCCCGGAGCCGTGTCAGCCTCGGCCCAGCCCCAGCTGGACCCGGGCGGGCCGCACCTCCGCTGGCCCGGCCGGTCCCGACGCTCTCCGAGAAGCCGGTTCGGGCTCTGCCCCTGTGATTGACGGGCCGTGTGCGGTGCCAACCCGGAAGATCGACCCGGGCCGCACGGACCGAGCCCGCTCCGCACCGGGGCACGGCCCTCCAGTGACGGGGGGAGCCGGGACAGGCCCCCCCCCGCGTTATCCCGCGGTGCCGGCCCCGCTCCCGCCCCGGCCCCGAACCGGCCCGGGGGACACCGGYTCCCGGCCACGAGCAGCGCCCGCGCGCCTCCCAGGCTCACCGGCGGTCCCGGCGGGCGGGGCGGCGGCTCCGGGTGACGGCGGCGATCGCGTCCGGCTGCGCCGAGAGACCGGAGCTCCGGCAGCCCAGCCCCACCCCCCTGCGTGACGTCACCACCCTACTACCAATGGTGACTCGGTGCTCCTAAAGCCCCGCCCCGSCCGGTCTCCRACAGCCAATCAGCGMGGCYGCMKYGCGGCGCGTCACGRCGAGCCGCGAGGGGGCTGCCCCCCCAGCTATTCCCGGATGGCGACGCCTCCCGCCGCGGGGCTYCGCTGGGCAGAGGCGGTGCAGGGGSCCGGAGGGGGGGGCGGCTGCCGGGAACAGCCGTGCGGGAAACCCAGCTGAGTTCCGGGCAGCGCCGTGACGTCACGCGGTCGCCGCCGCCGCAGCCTCTTAAAGGGACCGCGCCGCCCCCGGGCGGGCCCGTGCGCCGGGCTGGGAGCAGCGCCCCCGCGTGGGGAAAAGGGGATCGGCCCCAAAGGAT
>CADDXX010000916.1:0-18235 GCA_902810485.1 Alauda arvensis | reverse complement strand
AGCAGCCCCTCCCCAGCACCCGGTGCCACGGACAGCCTGCACACCGGTGGTTTACAAAAGACTTTATTGCTGCTCTGCTGCCTGGGCACAGCCAGGGACAGGCGAGGATCACTCAGGCTTCTGCAGCCCTGGCCCTGCTGTTCTGGCCCCGCTGCTCAGAGAAAACCCGCATGAAAATTGCCTGCGGGCCCACAAGAGACTCAGAGAGGGCAGGCAACCTGCGGGCTGGGGCTCACACTGGACTGGGAACCAGCATGAGCCAAGAGCCAGCGCCCAGTGCCTCCCCACASCGGGAGCCTCGGGGCCGCCGGTGTCTCAGGGCTGCCTGCAGCCGGCACACGGAACCGGCCGCTCACACCTTCTGCGGGGAGCGAAGCTGTGGCAGGACCCCAAGGCCAGGACAGCGCTGGACAACTTGAAGGAAAATGATTCTTAAAGGAAAAGCAAGTTTATATATCGGGTTTATGTGAACAGCAGCAGCCTGGTGCTGGGGGAGCAGGGTGGGGAATGCGGGGCTGCGGATGCAGCGGGGGCTGAGTAAGTAAGAGCCGAGTGGGGCTGAGCCAGGCAGAGCCCCCAAGCCACTGTGTGCTGCCTTCGTGATGCCTCACTCAGGGCGCATTGAGTGAAGCTGCAGAAAGCAGGACACAGCGGGGAAAGCACRGGACAYGGGCATGGGTAGAAGCCTGAGCTGTGCCAGGACCCCTGCAGAAAGCAGATGCTCAGAAGTGCTCAAGATGCGGTGCTGGACAGGTGTCAGGGCCTCTTTCTGATGGCACATGGCAGCAGTGCATTCCGTATCCCTCTGGAAACAAGTCCCTAGCCGTGGTGGCTGCTCCAGCATCGCTGCCTGGGTGTCCCCCCTCTCTCAGGGCAGCAAGTGTGGATCTCCCTGCCTGCTGCCACCACCTCTGTGGGTGTGGAAGGAGCAGATCCAGCTGTGCAGGCACCCACGGCAGGCCCAGCTGCAGGGTGGCTTTCGTGGTCACCCAGTCCTAGGGAGGGCAGAGAGGAGCAGCCCCGCCTGCCCCGTGCCAGCTCAGCTTTGCCGTGCACTGCCCATCAACAGCTCAGCTCTTCCCTCCTGTGCACCAGCTGCATCCCAGTTCCTCTGGTCCCCCGAAGGAGCAGCTGGTTTGGGTGCTGGGAGTCTTCTTGCCTGCAGGGTGGCTGCACAGCCTGGCGCAGGGGGCTGGGTGGTGTGGGCTGGTGGGCTACTTGCAGGAAGCTTTCTTGACACCAGGTTTTTCTTATGGAGGACTCTTGAACTTTCAGCTCTGCAGCCATTGTCGTGGGATCAGCACTCTCCAGCTGGGTCAGGGCCCTGTCACTCAAAGCCCATCTTCAGGTGTGGGGCAAGAAGGCTGCAGCAGGAATGGTCTCCGAGGGTGATTTAGTAGTGTAAGAAAAACAGTTCTTGTGTTCCTAATGTTTATGTGCTAAAAACTAAAATATAAAATACACCTTGTACAAGCAGGCAGGGGATCGGCGTCGGCTCTGCAGGGTAAGAAGGATGCATGGTGTACACTTCCCTGGGGCTCCAGGGCAGGGAGAGCTCGAAATGTGAGTGATAATGTGTTCAGCTGTCATCCACAACCCTTGTGCTCTGCAGCCTGTCCTACTCGCTGTCACTCTTGTCCACCAGTACCGCGTCAGTCTCCTCCGTGATCTCCAGCAGTGTGTGCATGTCGGGGCTCTCCCCACGCATCAGATCTGAATTTTCTCCTTCCTCYCCACCAACCTCCACCAACTCTGTGGCTTTCACCTCCACCTCACCCTCTCTTATTTTYTTGACATGGAAAGTGAAGGGTGGCACTTTGTAGACGGCTGTCTTGGACCTGGCATAGATGGTGTGGTCAGGGGTGAAAGACTTCCTCAGTTTGTCCCGAGAGCTCTTCATCTTCTCTCTCCTTTCGTTAGTCACAATTTTAGTGCCGAGTTTGTTCATCCTCTTCTCCAGGTTGTGGCGGGTCTTCTCCAAGTTGTGGCGGGTCTTCTCCAGGTTTTCTTTGGTCTTTAGCTTAGTCTTTTCCATCTTCTCCTTCGAGAATGCCTTCTTAAAGTCATCCACCCTTTTCATGCCACTCCTTTTGATGCGTTCTGCTCGTGACTCTTCAATAATCTCCTCAATCTCCACCTCCTCATCCGAGGACAGCTGGATGTGGTCCTCCTCTGCGTGGTCCTCACCCGCRGGGACCTCCTCACCTTCRCCTTCCTTCTCCAACTTYTCACCTTCCTTTAGGGACTTGCTGATGCTCAGTTTAGACGGGAGCTTCACTTCATCCTGTAAGACACAGAGCGGAGCCAGTGAGACACACAGACACCGGTAACCCTGGAGCCAGCCCATCTTCCCTCCCACGGTGCCACAGAGACCTCGGCCTCCACCCAGCTAAACACACCCAGGTATCTCAGGCCTGGACTCATCCTCCCTTACTGCATCTGAGAAATTATTTAAAGAGGATCTGCTTAGGATTCTCCCATACCAGGACTCAGGCACCAACTCTGCTCAGCCTCGACTGGCTCCAAACTCATCTGTGATGCCAGAAGTACGGGAAAGGGCAGCCCAGCACTGAAACTGGAGCCTTTTCCCTTCTTCCTCTGCCCRTMTCACAGTCCTGTGYCCTCCAGTTTCATCTTTATCCCAGGACCTGGCCATTGCAGCCCCTCAYTCCTGGCTGCAGGACAGTGTTCTTCAGGTCTCCAGGTCCAGCTGCTGCCCCAGGCACACACAGGGCTGCAGAGGCATGGCCAGAGCTGAGAGTCTGGCCACAGCACCAGCATGCACACGCTGTCCTGGCTGCCCCCAGGCTGCACTCAGACTTTCCCAAGGCCTCAGAATCCAGATGTGGGGCTGGGACATCTCTTGGGATGCAGCAGRCTGCCCTGTTTTTCCTATTTCTCCACTGGGGAATAAGTTAGAGAATTTCCCCCAGTCTATATCTGGAGATGGTGGTGACAGAGGTCCCAACTCACACAGCCCAGTCTGCAAGGATACACAGCTCTRCTTGGGACAGGGCTGGATTCATTCAGCTTCTCCACAAGCCTGAGCCAGCCAAGTTTCTGATCCCAGTGGCAGAGGACAAGCATGTGCCTGGGAGAGGGGCACAGGTCTGGAGTGGGATTGGTTTTCATCTGAGCAGCACATAGCATGCGTCCCTGCTGCAGTGATTCACCTCTCTGTTCCCAGGACAGGCTGGAAATAGCCCATCACTGTACAGGGCGTCACAGCTGCAGGGCTGCAGCTCACGCTCAGAAATTTATTGCTCAAGCAGTTTTAATCTACAGAGCTGGGTGGGAGAGGTGGGAGCTGCCAGGACCAGCACTGTCAGAAATCCAGCAGCAGCCAAAGGGCAGTGTGTGGAACGGGCACGCAGCACGCAGAGCTGCYGTGCTGAGGTTTGGAGAAGAGCCTGAGCAGCAGGACAAGCAGGTGCCACTCTGAGCCCTGGGGCAGGCAGCAGCAGAACGGATTCCAGCCCTGCACTGGCAGGAACCAGGACATCAAGGGGCAGTCAGACCCCCAAGTGCTTGAAGTGCACAGCAAACCCTGGAACACCAGCAGTGATTTGCCTGCCCCCAGCTTGGGGATGTGCCCTGGGACCCAGGAGGGTGACTTTGCCATGGCACCTCCCATGCTCTGTGTGCCACTGCTCCACTGCAGCCATGCACGAATGAGCTGCACAGGTGCCAAGAGCCAGGACACCAGGGATGGTCATTGCATCACGCATGAGGAGGGGYGTTCCTGGTGCTGCTGTGGGACAGAACATCCTGCTCCCTGCTCAGCACCGGAAGGGACAGCGTGTGTGCACACCCCTGAGTGCTGTCCCACTGCACGCCACTGCCCTGGCTGGCCAAGGTCACTGCCAGTGGAAGGGACAGCGTGTGTGCACACCCCTGAGTGCTGTCCCACTGCACACCACTGCCCTGGCTGGCCAAGGTCACTGCCACTCTGTGGTGCTGGCCTGAGCTCCTGGACAGAGACAAGAGGAGATGCCCTCCCTGCAGCCCTCTGCACTGTCCCCAGCCCTGTCTGCCTTGCACCTCTGGAGAAGGGACACAACTCATTGAATATGTGACTCCAGCTCAGCTTCACCTGGGGTGAAATGCAGATCCTCTCAGCTGCTTTCTCATTTTTTTCCCCAAGCATAGGTACTGTTCATTGGGCCAGCTGAAGTGCTGGAAGCACAAGGACATCTGGAGAAACCTTWGTGAGCAGTGAAAAGCCAGCTCCATGGAGCACTGGGCTGAGTGAGGATGGCACGGGCTGCAGTGTCTGTGATGAAAACACAGCCTGCTGGAGCAGAGCTTTCATTCTGGGTTTTCTTCAGAGCAGAGAACTGTGCTGGGTGAAGCTCTTCAYCCTCCAGATCACAGGACAGGTCTCATATACTTTGTGGAGATTAAGGTGAAGTGGCCAACATGTGTTTTCTTCATTTGATGAGCCACTTCAGCAGAAAACAATACACACGTTCTCCAGAGGGCCAGGTCAGTCCAGGGCAAAACCCACATCATGGGGAAGGCAGGGATCCTGTTCTCCACAACAACACCTGCCAGAGCAATCCCAGAAACTTCCAGGGACCCTGCCCAGCCAGCAGAACATCAGGAACTCCAGCCACTTCCTTCCCTCTGAGGCAACACAATGAGCCAGAACAAAGGCATCCCCCTCTCGCCTGGCACGGCTGTCCCTGGAAAYGGGCCATATCCTGCAAACCCTGATCCTATCAGCCCCTTGTGAGCTCCAGAATATGTGTTTGCAGAAACACCAACTCAAAAACTCCACGTTTGTCACATAAATAACAACCCCTCCTCGTGCTACACCAGCATATCCAGCTCCTGACTGAATTTTCTGATGGGATGGGATGGGATGGGCTGCACCAGCAATGCTCCCATCCAGCCTCAGCAGCATCCTGCAGCTCTTCCCTCTCAGCCACAGAGACATGGCCAGCAGCAGCTTTGGATACATGGGACAGTGGGAGCAACCCCTCTTGGGGTGCTGCATCTCTCCCTAATCCTGCACCTCACCTGGAGAGCAGCAGCTGCCCAGCTCTGTGATCCCACGGGCTGCACTCAGGCACTTCTCCCACTTCTGCCATCCCCACAGCCCAACCCCAGCCCTGCAGTGCTCATGGCTCTGCTCTTGCCTCTCTCAGGAGGCACCACATGGATCAGACCCAGAGGCACAGAGGGAGCACAGCCTTTCCCATCCATGAGGATCCCAGCCTCCCCCCTCGAGAATGTTTCCAAGAGCTTTTCTCCAGCTGTGTTTGGGAAACCCTTGTCCTGCTCCCAGCCTCTCTCTCTCTCCTAGGCATGGTATAATTCCTGCACTTCCCTTCCCCAGCCCACCTCCTCCTCACTGATTGCTGATCTGACCAGTAGATAACCAGCTGGGGGACCACTGGAAGATTTTCAGCAGCGTGCTAAGGGACAGTCYCCAGAGTCCAAGCTCACCTGCATTCAGGGAGCATTCCTGTGGGTTCAGGCACAGCACAGCTGGTGCGAGAACATCCACAGCTCTGGCACCTCTTAATGGAGATGGGCAAGTTCTGCTGAGCGTCCCTTGCATGCACCCCCTGCACCCAGGCACTGCCCAAAAGCCACCAAGAGTCTCCTCCTCCCTGCCTGGGAGATGGATTTCTCCAGTGGGGAAGGAGAACTGCCTGGTGTGGGCAGAACATGCCTGCAGGCACAGGCATGGAGGATAATGGAACGTGACTGGAACAATCAAGAACCATCCCAGGCCCACGGGTGGCTGCTGCACAAATCCCTGCTCCAAGCAAAGCAGCATGCTCTCTGCACTTCATTTCACTCATGACTCATCCAGTTGAGCCACATTTTTAACACCAGGCATTCTATTTTTACTTGGAAAACACTGATCCTAAAGTGGGCGAGTCCAAAAYCCTGGSTCTTGGCATCCCTGTCTSTTGGGGTGTTCAAACCCTGGCTCCCAATCMGCAGAGGCAAACCAGTTCTGTCCTTTCTGCTYGGATCCAACTGGCACAAGGACAGCGAGTAAACAACATTTTTCAGGAGATTTTGGTACCAGCAGCAGCAAACTCTGGCCCTGCTCTGTGTACAGCACAGAGCTGCACCCATCAGCAGGACAGAGACAGGCAGCGTTATCCCTGCAGCACAAACCTCCCGGGATGAGCTGTGCTCAGGGAAGCTCCCTGGCACWGGGCCGGTCCATCTGTGGACTTTGTGGGCACCCAGAGGGGCCCCAGTGCCCACTGCCAGCTGCCCTGTGTCCTCCTACTTCAAACAATTCCGAGCTGTTGGATCCACAGCAAGTCTCTCCCTGAGTGGGCTTTTTATCTGACATTGTTTTCGAGTTCCCTGGCAGTGAGTCACCCGCAGCCCACGGCCATGGACACCMGCCTGGTTGCTACAACACACGTAAACACTTCCCCTGGCGTATAAAAAGGCCAAGGAGACGCAGAGCTGAGCTGCATTCCCAGTCAGTGTGTAAGAAACCGAGTCCCAGCACTCCCAGCCGCTCCGGGGTCTCCGGTTGGAAGGTTTTAATGGAAGGTTCTCACACGCGCATGCAAATCACATCTGCAATTCATTCCACTCCGTTATTTTTACACAACTGCAACAGCACAAACGGTGAGTTTGGTTGACATTTTGCAGCCGTAACGTGCAGAAAAGGACCAGCTCACATTGCCGGGCTCCACTATGACCAAATGGGGCTGATCCCAAGGCTGGGTGAGCTGGAGCCTGCAGCCCCTCCTGCACCCCAGCCTTCCCTCCCAGCCTGGCCCTGGCCTTGGGGGAGGCTGGAGGAAGGATTAGGAGGAGCTTGGGCAGCCAAACAGCCCTCCAGGTCAGGTCAAACTGTGCCAGAGGAGAACAAGTTCTGCTCTCCCATTGCCATGATAACTGCTCTGCTCTGCCAGGCCTCAGAGGACACTGTTCTGTGCTGACCTTCCAGCAGTGTCATGGGAAGGAGGATTCAGCTATTCCTGAGTAACAGCAGCATGCCTGAGCCTAGCAGGGCTTAGGAGTGTCCAGCTACTTTGCACAGAGTGGGCTGTGCTTTCCTCTCCAGTGCCTTGGTGGAACAGACCTTTTCTGTGGACACTGAAATCACTAGATTTTTTTTTTTGCCCAGATAACAAAAAAAACCCAAACAAACAACAAAAAAAAAAAACCACCAAACTTTTCTTACATCTGACACTCTCTTTGAAAAGGAGACGTTTTTCCTGACAGTTTTGCCCAGACACCACAATTCCTTGGTTCACCCTCACTTGGCTCTTGGAATAACCCTGCCCACCCCAGCAAGCAGCACCAGGGGCTGTGGCCRGACAGAAATGGGAGATGCTGCAGGGGCTGCCCGAGGCATTGGAAGTTCATGTCACAGTTTGTGCTCTCTGCCYGTTTTACCTGTTTCAAACAACAACTTCAAACCATTTCACAATCAACTAATGCTCACAAGAAGCCTGAGGAGGTGGGTGTCCCAGGGCTTCAGAGGGAGGAATGGCAGCTCAAAGAACAGGTGGGATTTGCCACAGCAGACGCCAGCAGAGCCAGCTGCCCCTGGCCACTTGCCCTTCATGCAAAGCCACCACAGCAGCTACTCCCTCACAGATCTGCCCGAGGAAAAACCCCAGCTCCTCACACCCACGCTCATGCAGCAAGCACAATTAGTCAGCAGCAGGATCAGCCTTGCAGGCAGCCCCAAGCAGGCGAGAAGCAAAGGCTCAGAATCAGCAGCTCGCAGAGCTTCGGAAGAGGTTTCAGAGTGATCTTCAGGGGTGCCGCTGGCGTGGCCCTAAATCTGCTGCCTCCTCGTGTGTCTTCTGCTGCCCTGGGCCTGTCTCCACGGGCTGGGCTCACAGGGCAGTCCCTGGCGAAGACTCAAGGCACACCCGCGGCATCTTCTGGGGCTAAGATGAGGAAAACGGCGTTTCAATGGCCGGGGAAAGGAAGCACGRTGGAAACACTTACCTGTTCCTGCCGGGAATCTGGTTAGGAACGCACCGACAGGGATCCGGGTTAGCACGAGAACAGGCAGAGAGAAAAGGCACAGGGGTAGATTTTAGTAAAGGGATAAGGCAGGAAGCAGAATTTGACAGAAAAGAGAGTGAGCAAAGATCTTTGAGATGGAAGAGTGTCCATCTCTGGTTCAGAAGGTCCCAGGAGACAAAGGATCCCATSTGTGGGCACATTCCCACTGACACAGAGCCAGACTCTGCTCATGGTCACAGGGATTCAGTGTTGCCTGTTGGGACACGTCTCCCTTTGTTTTGTAGCTGAACTCAGAGTTTGCTTGTAAGTGTACGATCATTTTTTAAAAGGGTGGTGATTTTAAAMCCCCRTGTTTATTGATTTGAAACCCCTGTGTTTATTGATTTGAAACCCCTGTGTTTATTGATTCAAGTGCAGAGGCTGCAGAGATTGAAGCAGGCGGGTGCAACTCCAGAACTCTATCCGCTGGTTTTGTCACGTACTGACCTTACCCTAAACCAGCGCCAGATAATTCCCAGCAGCTCCCAGACCTCTGCACCCAGGGACTCAGCAAAGACAGGCATGGCCCTGACTCTGGGTTCCAAGGGTTGGACAAAGTTTGTCTKCAATAGTGCCAAGAGGTTCATGAAAAGAGAAGCCTCAAGTATTAGGGACGAGACTTTTGAGTCCTGCAGTAAGAAGTCATCAAGGAACACTGCTGAGAGAAAAATATCTAAAATATGAGGGGRAAAGGCAAATCAGGTTGGGATTAGGTGAATGTTAGAGGGGTAAGTAGTTCATTCTCTATTAGCATCTCCCTGACTAGCAGAGCCCTCCCAGCCTCTGTAATTCTGGGTGCTGTGCAATCTGCCTGCCACTTCTTTCTATCAGGCACATCCAGTTGCCCTGTGTCCTGCAAGCTGTGTCTGAAAAGCTGGATCTGCTTCGTGAGCTGTGAGAAACACCAGCCTGGTACAGGCACCAGAACTGGTGCAAAGGAAGGGAAGGAGGGTGGGGAGAGGAGGAGGCTGCGCTTGGAAAAATGCTTTTGCCTTTAGTGAGTCAGAAGAGAGGCAGGGCTGTAGGAAACAGAGAAGTAAATAGATTGAGAGTGAAAATGAGCTCCTTCCCCTCTGACAGCATTAAAAAGTTTTGATGCCATTATCAGTCTGCACCACTGGCTTTGCTCTCAGATCTGCTCCTCCCGGATAAATCWGTCTGAGCTGATTGATGATTCCRGAGCTGCTCCTGAACAGCAAAGCAGCAAAGATGGGGTTTGTATTACAGATGATTTGCAGACACTGACATTTGCATCCTCACATAAAGCTGGAGACTAAACATCCTGAGACTTTTTATTCTAAATATTTGATTTTCCTTTACGGATACTGCACATTTTGTTTCTGCTCTTTGTCCATCTCGTAGCTGGACAGTGGACCCACAATTCTTCATTATAGATCTTGCAGAATCAAGAGGACAATCCCAAAAGGAATAAAAGAAGGCTAAGCCTGTTGCTGAATAGTTTATGAGCCTTCTGGGTGGTGCACATGAGAGGCCTGAGGGAGGAATATGTGATCAGGAGGGATATTACCTTGGGTTTGTTTTTATGAGCCACTACTCATCCTATCTAACCCTATCCCAATGGCTGAGCAGCCTGTGGCCCTGTCCTCTGAGACAATTTATGGCTGCACAGCTCAGTCTGGAACTATAATGGTGAAAGGATTTTAGGAAAGCAGACAGTTCTGGCACCARCTGCTTATAAATAATAGCTGAGCAATTAAATATTAATGCTGTTGATACTAGACTGAAACAGAGAAATCCATGCTTCAGAGTTGTCTACTGGTAAACTGGTAATCTGCACTAAAAAATCCTAAAAGCCAGAGCTATTAACATCCTGACTTTTATTTAGGGCTCAGTCTCCTCTGAATTATTATCTTGAGGCTCTTATAGTTCTGTAATCTACAGAGAATATGCAAGATTTTTGTRCKTTGGGATATTCATGTGGTCCCCCTGCAATGSAGGCAGCACAGACAGGAGCTGCTTTAGACTGGATTTGCAGTGAAAATGAAACCTGCATTTTATTTTAAAATATTATTAGAAAATAAATACGGTGGCTGCTGCAAATCCCTGCTGTGACCCACCRGGAAGAGAGATGGATGTTCCAGCACAGAGAGCTCTCAGCCACGTGGAGCCAGCAGGAAAAGCACCCCATGGGTACCTGGTGCCTGTGCCTATCCCAGTGCTGTCACCCAAATTGCTCTGGAAATTCCTATTTACTTTTTAAAGCTGGTAGCTGGGGCAACTGCAGGCACACACACAGGCAGTCCCGCAGGCCTGTGGATCTTGCTGGCTCTTGTCAATGCTCCACTGCCATTAAACTCATCATGAATGAGTTTCTGAATGATTAATTTGAAACAAAACCATAGCTCAGGGCAGTTGCCATCCTGTTTGGGCAGTGCAGAAAAGCTGTAGCCSGGGGGCAGTGGGTTTGTATGCCCTGAGGTCCCTGCTCTGTGCTTCTCCTCAGCCCCCTGAGCTCAKGTACTTTTCCACGCTCTCTTTTGAGGAGCACAGACCCAAAACCGAGGCAGTTCAGGTCTGGCCTCTGAATGTGTCCCATTAATGTGTGGGTTTGAAATCTCCCCCTCCTTCTCTCGCTGCTCCCGTCCGTATAAGGCCCACGCGAGCACAAAACCAGGCTGGGCTATTTATATTTCCTTGCCCAGCCCTACCCACCCATCCCATGGCTGGGGTCCAGGTCCCACCCTGCTGTCCCAAACAGCACAGCCCTTCCCACAGAAACTCACATCTCACACAGCTCAGTGAGACACTMATTTTAAAGGAGTAAAGATTCTTAAAGAAGTTAAAATTGTAGGTGACAATAGATTCGCTGATAGGGCTGAAATGAATAGATGAGTTTTACTGAAATCAGTTAAAATTAGAGGATGGTTAGAAGAAGCCAGATCTGAGATAAACTATCCCAGATCTACTCACTCATTGCTTGTCAGCTTCATGTTTATGGAGCTGTGTTTTCAGTGGAAAACAGGGAAACTAATCCATGAAATCCCAAGAACACAGGACAATTGCAAACCTCCTGTTTCTAGAAGGCATTGAATTAACCCTGGAAAATAGGAACCCAGGAGGTTTTCAAGGATTCATCAATCACATCTGCTTTGAAAGGGTTGAAAGTTCAGACGAGGAAGACTCATTTTACTTCCTCCTTTAGGTGACCACTCCTCATAAAAAGACCACCGACTCATTTCAGAGAACAAACTACGCATGCTTAATGACCTTTTGTTAATTAGAATACGAAGCGGAGAAGAGGAGGTGACAGGGGTGTGAATATGCATTTGTATTTTGTGTATTCAACACTTTTGTAAATAAAAGGCTTTGTAATTACCTGTGATCTTCCCAGTGTGCATTAGGGAGCTATCCCACACTCTGCTCGGTGTCATAATAAACATACACTTTGTAACTTTAACTGTTAGAGGGTCTTTTGTCCGTCACAGATATTGATGTTAGATTGATATTCATATTTTAATAAATCATCAGAGCGGCCACCAAAGCCCCCTGAAGAACAGCTGAGCCCCACTGGAGCCTCGGAACAGGACAGCACGGGGAGCACACACTCACATCTCACAGACAAACGCTGCTCTTCCCAAYAAAAACACTGCAAATCCTGAGCCAGAGCTGCCAGAGCTCGGCRCCCACACGAGCCTCAAAATAAAGGCTCGGCACACTTTGGAAATTCAATACCCCGAGGGTTTGTCCRGTGGTAACAGAATCAGCCTTTGGCATTTGCAGGAATAAGTTTAATTGTCAAAAAGCGTTTGGAGGAAAATGCCAAGCTTACATAAACCGCTCACTCTCCAGCTGAGCACGGCACAAAGTGTGGTTTCAGAGCAGGAGCTGCTTGCACAGGACATCCATTATTTAACCATGACCTGTAGTAACCAGCCCCAGGTTCAGGATCCTAAAACCAGGAGATTTGGGATGAAGTCACTTTAGTTTTGTTTTTATTAGCAACCACTCTCACGGAATTTTTTGGTGTCCTGATTTCTCTGAAAGACAGGAGCCCGGGACTGAGGCACAAAGGAAGCTCTGAGCTCTGTTCCCAGGGGCTGCTGAGCAGTGCAGGCACTCATTGACATCACACTTTTTAGGAAGGTAGGTTTTGCACTGAATGCCTGCCTACACAGTGGCCTGTCAAAGCTGTAACCTCTGCTTTGGCTCGGCAAGCTTTCAAAAGAGAAAGATGGGGCAATTTGGAGGGGTATGGCTGTTTACGAGTTTTACTCCAAAGAATTGATCTAATTCCCTACATTAAGTCTATACAARAACTCTTTACTCAGAGAAATCAGACTAAGTACTGGCAAAATCAGCTCAAAGAGGGTAAACAAGTGAGAAAATGGACGGAACTGAGAGTGATGCCTGTAAATGTTCTGCTCAACACCTCCCTTCAGCCAGAGGTGGGAGTGAGATCCAGACCAGCACCTTCTCCCCCAAATTTTGAAGCTACCCCAGCAGACGTGCTCAGGATCATGCCACAGGTCAGGCTTTCCCTGACAAAAATTTGGTTTTCATCTCCTCCCAATCTACAGCGAGCAAAACACAATTGTCACAGGCAGTCTGACTTCCCTCCGAGGTGCAAAAGGTCTTATTTGCAGTCCTGAAATAATCATTCCAGCCTCAGGACTCAGTGCTGAGAGAATAATCAAACATCAAGAACCAGCAAAGAGCTCATTTATCTTTACTTCCTTTATTTCTTCCAACTGCAGAACTGTCAATATTGAACCCTACAGAGCATGACTTCTTGCTCTGCTCAGATCTCTCACCTGAAAACAGCCACTGCTGGGATTATGGAATTTTTTTTGTCTCTTAGGATGAGTTTATCTCTTGTTCYCCAAAAGAAAAGACTAATAAATCTTTGGACTTTTTGCCACAGCAACTGGAAACACACAGGAGTCACCCCCAGCTTGGGAAAATAGCTTTCCCTGAGTCAGAGCAGAGATAATGTGCTGAGCATCACAGAATTAATTACATGACCAGCAAGGTACCCAACAGACACTTTGGCAGGTGGGGGGGGGGTCTGAGAAGTGAGACACTGAATTAGATGAGAGTTATTTTGTAATTATTTGGTTTTAACTGTAGACACGGTTAGGAGAGCACAGTGAATTCCCCAGTTAACCCCCAGGGTGGACCCCAGTGTTGGATGCTTTCCTGCTGGGGCTAGGTCTGCTCTGCCAGCACGTCCATGAGAGCACAAACAGCTCCATTTCACACGGAGAATCCCTTACCTGTGCTCTGTGACATTCAAATCACAYTAAATTCCATGCTGGGAATCCACCCAAATCCCAAATAATTTCTTCCCCTAATACCTCCGTGATTCCTCAAGTCCCTGGCACAGACCCTGGCCAAACAACTCTCTCCTGGGCTGCTCTGTCCTCACCACAGCAGCAAGGGCAGGCCCCAAGCCTTTAGAAGCAGGATTGCTTTTTCATATCCCCAAAAGAAACTCTGCTCAGTATCAATAAGCCACAGCAAACCAAGACAAACTGCTCGTGAAACACTAACCTGCAGATGTTTGGGATGCTTCCCAAGGACCTTGGACCTTGCCAACTTCCTACCTATTTCCGTAACTGACATGGAATGTTATGTTTAAACAATTCCCTTCACTCATTTTGCAGTGGTTGCTGCCTCTATTTTTGTTTTTTTCCATGCACAGACTGATACAAAGAGCATGTAATAAATCCACACGCATRTATCTGGCTATAACTGGTTGTGTTTCCTGTATGATCTGGACAGGATCAAGTMTTTCAGCCTTTCAGYTGTGATAAAACAACAAATGCTCTGAACTGAGGAGTCCCACAGGCCCCGTACGTGTCCGACCCCCGAGCCTGTCATAAGCCACTCGCCCTCACAGTAAAGACCATTCTCCCTTTTATTCTGCTTTTCTTTTCTCTCTGCCCATGATCAGCACTGGAAGCTTCTCCATTTGTTCCTAGTGCTGGCTATTATTAACCCAGAGGCTTTCAGCTGYAGCATTAACTGCTTCACTCACTTTTCTCCCATGGCCCAACAGAAGTGTTTGCTCTGATGCGAAAAACTAACTCCAGGCAGGAAACCTGACAGAATCATGTTCCTCTCTCTCTCTCCTTGTTTAATGTTAAGTGAAAACTCCAACACTTAGTGCTTAGGGGGTGAAAATCGAGCAAACCAAAGCTGTTATTGAGACCAAACAACAAGGAGGTTCAAGGCTTGCAGGGTGCAGGAGAAAGAAGATGGCAATTGTACAAGCCCCCAGTAAACGCCGCCCTGAGCACTGCCAAGCTCAGGGGGCTGGGCTGGATTTTCTCTGACAGCTCTATCTGCCCTGGTTGGACAGATTCACCCTGAGGCTGGGGTTACTATCACTCRTTACCAGATGCATGTCACAAATCTGAAATATCATCGGTCTCCACGTAGCCATACATGTGGTGTCTCTTGGTAGAAGAGACGTTGGCAGGCGGATTTACAACACCCCCTTCCAGACCCCAGAGCACTACTGCTCTTTGTTGAGCTTAGCAGTAAAATCGGGTTATTTTTGATACTTCTGGCCCATTGCAGTGAGTTCTTAAGGCTTTGTTCCCTATCTGCATTAAAATGAATAATTAATTAATTAATTAATTAATTGAAAACGGTCCCTGTTAAACGGGACAACTCTGTCAAACTCTGTCTTAGGACACACAGAAAATGTTAAACCACAAATGAGAGCGACGGGGGAACCCGCCTCAGTTTGGACTCAGCCAGACAATCCAGGCAGTCTGGGAGAGGGCTGGGCCGAACATGCAGCGTGACAGGACCCTCAGCAAAGAAAACACCCACCGACAGGATGTAAATGCACGGTGAAAAACAGCCCCCTTACCTGATAGATCATGACTTTGAAGTTCCTGCGTTTCAGCAGCTCCGCTTCGTTGGCCTCCAGCTTCTTGATCTGCCCCGCTTGCTTCTCCAGGTTCTGCCGCACGGTCTTCACGTTGACGCTCACCTTGCGCACCTTCTCCAGCATTTTGTTGACGGTGTTGCTGGTGGTGGTGTGCGCCTTGGTCAGCTTGGTCAGCTCTCCCTGGATGCTGGTCACTGCGCTGTCCATCTCTTGCTGTCTCTCCTCCAGCTGCGTTTGGGTCAGCTGGATCTGATCCACCGCCCCGATGATCTTGTCCAGAAGGGTCAGCACCATCACGCCGTTGATCTGGTCCGCTTTGATGGGCTCCTCGGGGGCTTGCTCCTCCGAGGTCTCAGAGACGGTGGGCGGCTCGATGATTTGCAAGGTGGTGTCCTCCATGGTCGCTCTCGGGAGTCCGGGAGAAGCTGTCAGTGCAGGGAGAGAGCAGGGAAAACTGAGCCTCAGCTCAACTCCGTACTGGGAGACACGCCAGGAATGGGGAGCGCAGTGAGTGAGTGTGTGTGTCTGTGCTGAAATTCAAATGGCACAGCTCCGCACAGCCGTCCAGTGGAACTGCCCTGCAAAATTTTCCAGGCTTGCAGGTCATTGGCTGACTCCACCTCAGCTATAGAAAAGGAGCCGCTGCCAAATGCCTGCTGACCCACCCTTTTGGAATGATTAAAATAGTTGGAGGGGAGGCGATGGCTCTGCATGCAAACACTCAGCGCGGCTCAGCCAGGAATGCAACGCTCTGGARCTGCAGCCGCCCCTTCTTTACCCTGAAGTAACAGGAGGAAAAAACAAAATCCTTTAGTAAAAGGCTCGGGAAGCTGCTGGGAAGAGAGTGGGAAGTAAGCAGCCCCATCTGGGCACAGCTGTGTGTGCACTGAAGGCTGATTTAAACTACTGCACATGCTGAAGTTCAGCTGGAAGTTCAGATCTTTTGCCAATACTTAGGTTTAGGGCTTTTCCCAGGACTACAAGAGCCTGACCTTCAGTATTTTAAGGAARTGCTACAATTTGAACTCAGTAGTTACAGCATGAAAACGTCTGTATCTTAGGAATGCCCCCYCCCATGTATGTGAATATACAAGAGRCACACAYRGKACATGCAGGGTGCAACACGTCTGCACAGAGATTTAACACAGAGGAGGATAATTCATTCCTGAAGTGAGGCAGCTGGGYACTCCCCCTAAAGGAGCTCTCCCAGCTCCGCAGCCCTTGAGCCCTCTACAGATCCAGTCACCTGACTTTAAACGCAGGACCTGCTGCAGTGTACRCTGCTTGTAAACAAAGCCCAAATTCAGTGGGTTTCTTGTGGATTTAGTGGTAAAAACCTGAAATTATCCAAAACAGCGAAACACGCGGGAGGCACCACCACAGAGTTTGCAATAACCCGGCTGGAACATGCCAGGAATGTGGAGAAGGAAAAATTCAGATCTTAGGAGTGACCCTGGGCTAGACCCTTCACTGTTCCTGGGGTTGGCTCAGCCAGAGGTGCCCATGGACAGAGCTGCCACTTGGGAAGGCTGTGGGCACACTGGGAAGGTGGCAGCTTCCCTCATTCTATAACTTTGACAGCAGTTRTTCATCCTCAGCACCTCCTGCCTCCTGCCAGGCCAACTCTGCTCTCRCTGGCAAATMCCAGGGAGAGCCCCGGGCTCCTCCCAGCTCAGGGCAGGGACAGGGGGAAATGATCCATCCCAGCGACACACTGGGCATCCCACAGATGCAGAGGGACATTGTTCATTCACAGTGCTCACAGCAGTCAGCACTTTCCCTGCCTGTCCCTGCCCCGTGACTGCTCAGTGTCCCCACTGACCTGGGTGGTTCTGGGATCACAGAACTGCACCCTGTGCCCCCACAACAGCCAGGATGTCACGTAGAGAAAACACTGTGCGTTGTTCTTTCTGTGCATTGTTCTTTCTGTACATTGTTCTTTCTGTACATTGTTCTTTCCTGGAGGGACCTTTTCCCAGAGCATTTATTTCCACTGTTTGCTGTTGCTGCTGAGAGTTCCATGGAAAAAAAACTGTAGGCAGCCAGCCCAACGCCCCAGAGCTGTTTGTCCCTGGGGTCACCTGCTCCAGGGTGGGCTTCCACAGGTAAATGTGTAGGGATTCAGGTGTGGGACAGGACACACACAGAGCAGAGCTCCTTGAAATTCTCTTCAGAAATTCTGAATTTCTGAATTCAGCCTTTAAAGAATTACGTGGAGATTCATAAGGGTCATAATATAAACCCCACTGAAGTAATAGATTAATTAATTAGTTAATTTAGCATTTTATCACAGCCTGAAGCTTTCAGAGGTCAGGAGGAAAGCTGATGATTTCAAGTATTCAACATCCATTCCATGTGTGACTTCAATGCACCTCTGTGCCTTTGGATGTCTATTTGGGAATAATAATTTTTTAAAAATCTGCCTGAGTAGGTCAGTCTGAATAGAACTATATAAACCAATAGGATAGGGATATACATCTATTCCTGGGATTAACTGAGATGAAATGCCCCACTCGGAGCCTCTATGCCCACACCAATCGCTCTGGAATGCCAGGAGTCATTTTCTGTGCCTGGATTAACCCCAGTTCAGCCCCTTTTCAGGAACTGGGAATGGCTGGGAATTCGCAGCTCCGCTCTGGAGCCTCAGTCTGGAGTTCCAGCAGGAACAAGGGCTGCATGTGGGGCTGCTCCTCCCTCACTCACCCTGTCCCTGTCCCTGTCCCTGTCCGTGCCCCGAGGCCGGACCGGGCCTGCGAACCTCGCACTGCCACACGCTCCCCGTGACGTCATCGCCGCGTCACCACGCCGCTCGTGACGTCACCGACCGCGGCGCGCGGAGGGCCCCGCCCCCTACCGTCACTTCCGGGGGCRGGGCCGCGCGCTGTCGCCAGGAGACGTGCGCGTGACGCCGCCCCCGCGCGGGCCGTGACGCCGCGGACGGGAGCCGGCTCGGGTCAGGCGGCGGCGGCGGCGGCGGCGACAGCGGCAGCGGCAGCGGCTGGTAATGGCGGGGAACGGAGCGGAACGGGGCTGGTGATGATGGAGACGGGACGGGAAGGGATGGGGTGCGGACACCGCGCCGGGCCGGGCCGGGCTGGGGTGGGATCCAGGTGCAGCCGGCCCGTGACAAGGGCGGCGGAGGCGGCAAGGCCTCGGTCCCGGCCCCGGTTCATCACGGCCCTTCTCCGCAGAGGCCGCAGCGGGAGCGGCGCCGCCATGGGGGAGCTGTTCCGCAGCGAGGAGATGACCCTGGCCCAGCTCTTTCTGCAGTCCGAGGCCGCCTATTGCTGTGTCAGCGAGCTGGGCGAGCTGGGCAAGGTCCAGTTCCGCGACGTGAGTGTCCCCTGAGCGCCCCGCGGCACC